>JAPXFQ010002642.1:0-180433 GCA_028564705.1 Apricaphanius iberus | reverse complement strand
CTAGCTGATCTGCTGCCCAAACGCCGCAGAATCTCTCACCGAGCAGGTTATGGAGTAACGATTCAAGTTCATGGTTGTTCATTTTTATTTTTTTCACCGAGTCGTTAATAATAATCCACCAAGACCCTTCTTTTTGAGTCAATTTCCAAAACCGAATCGTAGCACGCGTACACAAGTAGGGTTACTGTGTGGGGCAGGGCCTGTCTGAACCTGGCTTCCAATCTGATGTTTCCTGTGTTGACGGGTGATAATGCATCGGAATCTTCGCACGCATTCAGGTTAAAGACAAATAAAGAGTAACCCGAGTTGAATTCCTCTCTGTTTATGCTCAGGGGTAGGTCTTTTAAATGTCTACCGGTAGATGTGAATAAACTGTAAAACTCTCTCACAGAACTCCCCTAATTAAAATTGGGTTGATATGGTTTAGCCGGTATCTGTCGACCATCTTTACACAGCGCCAAATATTCAATGTCATAATGATGAAAATTGAACGGGTTCAGTTCACGGGCCCCTGTGAATGCATGGTGATTAACCAGACCTATCACCACATATTTAGGTAACAACCCAAGGAACAAATTTTCATGTGTAGAAACACGCGAATTCTCAGGTATCGAATATGTTTTTATATTCACTCTTGAAAGCGGGTACAACGCGTTTGCCTTTAATAAAGCCGTTTCATGTCCCAGTCTGACGGCTGGAGACACCGTGACTTTTTTAATGAAGAGAGCAGCGCCTGAAATGCTGAGTTTGAAGGTCGAGTCCCCAGCCCCAACCAGACAGAACGCGTCACTGGTTCTCGTTAGCTTTACTCTGAGATCCAGAGCGTTCAATAGTAGTCTTTCGCTGAAAAAGATGTCCGCATGCAGAGCCCCGAGCAGATGCACCTCTTTTGATTCTCCTGTAAATTGGGTTCTTTTATTCAATCCATGGTTTGGTCCGTTGGCTGTTACGATGGAATTTAGAGCACCAGCTGTGTCTTTATAGAACAACCCTGCCCCGAATTGGGTTTGAAGAGATTGTTCTGAATAATTTAACAGTGTCTCAATTATTGCACGGTAGGGGTGGGTGGCGGAAGACTGTGAGATCAGACGATCGCCCAAGGTCACATCACACTGACTAAAAATGGTATTCAAAGGGTAGTTTATTAAACCAACCGCAGCATCTCGAGCCAGATTTGAACCATCAGCGTTTGTAAGTTTCACCCTCAGGTACAGCAACGTGTCTGATAGGTCTAAATATTTCTCACCGTCTCCTGGGATAAAGAATTCGATTGGACCCCCGTCTGTAATTGCGGCAACGGGTTGTACTTCGGTATAAATCTTATCTTCAACAGAGAGCTGGGTCATGGGGGCTGAAAATAAATCCAACTCTGCCAATGTGCATTCTGTCGATTTGTTATGTAAAAACACCATATTATTTAAATATGTCACGGCTCTTCGGTGCAGGCTTCTTCCCCCGACGCGGTCTCTTTTTAACTGATTGTTTTCTTTTAACGACTCTCACTTTTCTACCCGTCCACAGACGGTCACCCGGGGGTCTCTTTCTCCCCCTACTGGATAGAACAACAATTCCAGACCCACCTTGACCCCCCTCCTCATTCTGATTAGGACGAGAGGTCATTTTTGTCACAGCTCGACCGATGACATCGGAGGCTATGTTCGAAGCCGCTGTTTTCAAGTGTGGTTTTGCTATGGCTATACCTTTTCTGACAAACGGTGAAACAAACCTAAAAAGTCGAGAAAATAAACCCGCAATGCCTTTTCCATACAGAGTCGGTGCTCCATAAAACCCTGGCAGGTTTCCACCAGCCTGATTCACATAATAATGGACGAAACGGTGGGGGTCTTGTCGATGTGTGGCTAATGCCATGGTAAAGTTCCTCAGAAATGATGATTAATCGACGCTGTCTGGTTAAGAGTGAGGTTTGAAGAACCCTACTCTCGGCTTATATGTCGTTGTATAGGGCGAAAATGCAGTCTCAGAATAGTTTTTCCGTAGCTAAAATTCACAGGAACATTCTGATCGGTTTTGATCTGTATTTGAATGTTTTCTATATGTTTTTTTGAAACCGGCACGTAGTTGAGGGGATTAAAAGTCTGAGTTATGATGTCACCAAAAGTCCCTAATACGGGTATTGTGCGTAAAAGCGGTGCATATGCATCCCCCACAATCTGATGATTGACTATATCGCTATAACAGTACAGATTGTAGAACCCCGCTTTAATATCTGCTGGGTATGGTGCCGCTCTCTTGTTAAATATAATCCATTCCCCTGGTAACACACCGATCATGTATGCCAACGGTGCAAAAAATCGGAGTTGCCACTGACCACCTGCTTGAAATTCAAAAATTTTTTTGAATGGGTGAACGTCTAATTGTACATCAGACCCTATGTTCCTCAAGGCTGCGTTAATCTCCATCCTTAAAGCAATGATTCCGTTGTAATATCCGCCTCTAATTTTATGACGAACTTTCCTTTCATCATCTTTTTTTTTCCAATCAAAAAATGCAGCATCTTCAGGCACATTATGCCAGGTATGGGGGTAAGAGATTTCCGTCAAAGCCACTTCCCAGTCACCGGATAGGTTTATATGCTGTGCCAAGTTCACTCTGAAATCAGAGGATTGGTTATCTTTAAAAACATCCAGGCAGGCGTTTGATGGTAAAGTTATGTAAAAACCGTTATCCATCTTTTCACCTTCTGTGTCGAAACGGTTGTGGGGTCTCTCATCACATCAACCGGGTCTTTTATACATTTTTAAGATCGCTAACCTTTATCCAACTGTTGAATTTTTCGGGCCAGTTCTTCCATCTGACAAATGCCTGTTTTTCACCCTTAACAACACGGTGTTTTAATATCTCAGCCACCTGATAAAGGCGATCATTTTCCAGTTTCACTTTCTGTAATTCTGGCTCATAAAAGGAACCTTCTATAGGTTCACCATCCATGTCCGTCAGTTTATACGCTGGAGGATTGCGCGGTATGCACTCTACCACTGTGAAAACTTCATCCGTATAACTCTGCTCATACTTTTTATCAAAAACACCCCTTAGTTTCGATAACCTGACCAGATCATCTTTCTTGAATTTCATTTTAAATCTTGTTCGAGGTGTAGATCCATAAAGATTATCAAAAACTTGATCTGTGTTTTCAGGGGTTACTTCATTAGGTGCCATTTTTATGCTCGAATGGTAACTGTGGTTGTAGCTTGAAAGCAGGTCTTGAAGAATATCCACGTACCTCATTGTGTTATTAGCAGTGAAATAACGCCACATCCTAGTTTTCAGAGTTCTGTTGAATCTTTCAATGACCGACGCCTTCAAATCGCTCGCTGTGCTGAAATGCACAATACCATATTTTTTCATCAATGTATTGAACTTTCTATTAAAGAATTCTTTCCCCGCATCGGTCTGAAGCTTCTGCGGTATTTGACTTTCTCTGAAAACGGATTCAAAGGCATCTACCACTTCTTGTGCTGCTTTTCTCTTTATTGCCCGGGCGTAAGCCTGCTTTGAAAACACATCGATGACTGTTAATAAATAATTATAACCATCGTTGTGCACAGACAGTGTCTGCATATCACATAGATCAGCCTGAAACTGTTTCAAAGGTCTAGCGACAAACACTCTATTACGCGGGAAATGAAGTCTTGCTGGTTTGTGGAGTGTGTACGCGTCTTGGCCGGAGAGAAAGTCTTTAACTTTTTCAACTTCAAATCTCTGACCATCTTTGCTTGGTAAAGATCGACGGAGTCTGTCCACACCGCCAAAACTCCCTGGATGTGATGGTGTATAATAAGCTTTCTCCATCATCCTGCGCTCCATCTTTCTTCTTAAACTATGAAGGAAATGAGACAATTTGTTCTGCGTCAAATGTTTTATTTATTTTAAACAAAAAGATAAGACAAGTGTTTAATACAACAAAGTAAGCTAAATGTTTTAATACAACAAAAGTAAGATAAATGCAGTATAAATGTTTTAATACAACAAAAGATAAATGCAGTATAAATGTTTTAATACAACAAAAGTAAGATAAATGCAGTATAAATGTTTTAATACAACAAAAGTAAGATAAATGCAGTATAAATGTTTTAATACAACAAAAGTAAGATAAATGCAGTATAAATGTTTTAATACAACAAAAGTAAGATAAATGCAGTATAAATGTTTTAATACAACAAAAGTAAGATAAATGCAGTATAAATGTTTTAATACAACAAAAGTAAGATAAATGTTTTTTGTTTTATTTCTAAATCAAAATTCTCCGGTACAGAATCAATCAGTCATCAAATCCAAAACACTTTGAGACAGCATTCAGTTCGGTGAGTTGGTTCTCTGCAGAAACGTTTTCGTACAATTCAACGATGGAAGAATGTAGTTTAAAACCACATTTGAGTTCGTGCATCAAAGTTTTTACCACCGTTGTAACTTTGCCATCAGCCGCTTGTATATGCTTGCGATTCAATAGGTTTTGAATAGCCGGTATGAATTTAGGGCCGATCATCCTTCTGGTAATCCCCTCGAAATGCAGTTGCAGATAGTCTTCATTCATCTCGCTTAAGCATTGGTGTTGGCGTTGGCTGGGGTGTGAGATTTGACAGCCGTAGCAGGTCTCTCTAATATATTTAATATAGGTTACGTTGAACAAGTGAAGTAATGCAGTTTTTATAGTCTTTACCAGCAAAGAAGAGAACCATCCATCCACTTCATCACCCAGCTCCGGCACAGGCTCCTGAGGGGCCGGCTGAGAACACCCACTTGCAGGAATAGGTGTAGACGGTCTCGAAGGCTTGTCATCCGCAGGGACCATCCCCGCTTGTGCGTTGTCATCAGCAGGAGCCGGTGGATCTCTGTCAGCAGGGGCAGTACCTCTTAACCAGGCACCAAACTCATCGTACGTAGGTAGACTGGGGGTAGGCGAGGCTTCTGGAGACGTCGGAGAGTCCAAGGGAGTGGGTGGATGGTATGGTCCGGGGAAACCCATTTCATCCAACGGTTGCGGGCCGTATAGATCTTGAGAGGGATCAAAAGAGCTCCAATATGTTGGTAGAGTCATTTGGAAACCAGCGTTCTTCATTCTGTTCCCGTAATTTGAGGTGTGCTGAGGTTTGGTCAAGAACCAGTTATATGTGGTTTGGAGCAGGAGGGTGGAGCTCAACGGAGGTGGGGTTAGACGAAGGAGGTGGAGCCATTTAAAAAGGGAGCGCTTTTTTCACTTCCTTGAACCTCTTCAAACGACGATGGCATGCAAAGAGGTAGGTAATCGCAGGTTCAAACGCCATGCTGAAATCTACAACACCCTCCAAAGGCGCTGAGAGGATGGTGGTGAAACGCATCGTCTTTACAGAAAATATCCCAAACTCCTTCACAGGGTCGTCCTCTTTGTTCTCCCGTCTGCTTTTTACGAGGAATATATCGCTAGGAGGATTCACACGGGATCGACACATGGTGAAGCAGGTAACATCTGGATGTTGAGCTTGCGCAACTTGCCGTTCGAGCTCATCAGGAGGCATTGGCCAGTTTTCTTTATCGTTATCATATTCGTCACAGATCCATGAGCATGGTCTACCAGTCAACCACACCCAGTCCTCGGGGGCAAGAGGCATAAGTGTGGAAGAGTCATGGTTTTCATCATCGTTCCTTTGATAAAGATAGAGTAGACCGACTTCATAATTAAAAATGTAACACAGTTTTCCATCAATACCGTACCGCTTTAAATCCCATTCGTTCTGCATAATTTCAACAGGAGGGTGTAAAAGAAAACGACCATTTTCATCCGTCTGTTTTTTCTTGTTCAAATTCACTGGTTGGCTTTTAGAAGAAACCGGGGTTGTTGAGAGAGAGGCGGCCATCTCCGCGTTAGCTTTTTTGTTGTTTAGACACTGCTTTCCTCAAAATAATCTATGTCTTTTCTCTATTTAAAAGTGGAAAAACACCGGCTCCTCCTTTCCTACAAAACCACGCCTCAACGCCGGTTTGACGAGTGAGTTTGACAGAAAGTTTTGACCGCTTGTAACCCCAACCCCTCCCTAACCGGCGCCAGCTTGACGAGTGAGTTTGACAGAAAGTTTTGACCGCTGGTAACCCCAACCCCTCCCTAACCGGCGCCAGCTTGACGAGTGAGTTTGACAGAAAGTATTTTGCCCGCGGGGCCTAGCCCCTCCCTAATAGCTTATTTGACCTTTTGAGTGACCTCTACCCCTCCCCCAAACACCTGTTTAGCCTCAGGCGATGACCCCCCTTCTTTAATCGCCCCGCCCCCTTTTAATCCATCAAACTTCGATTAAAAAGTGACAGATAATGGGTCCTTATTTCTTCTAGAGTGAACATGGGGACATTCTGACCGCAATTGTCATGTTTTAGGATTGACTCATAAGCGAGCACAGAAACTCTCAGACACAAGATTAACGTTTTCTAAATAAAAGTTTTTTTTCTTATTCGTTAGGAGGATCACAGGAACCAGACTGATGAGGATCTTGGCAGATGGTGGCGCTGGAAGGTAAGACGGGAGGTGAGTATGGGATAGAGACTGTGAGAATAGTTTCCTTTTAAGTTAAGGGGATTAGCTTTGACTCACAGGTGAAGATGGGCAACGGAGCTGGAGGGAGAGGTAAGTGATCCGGTAGAAGCAGGATTCTTGTAGTAGATTTTGGGGTTGACGGAGCTGTGCCTCCAAAGGTAGCTGGAAGGAGCGAAGGAGCAGTAACAGTGAGACTGGTGGAGCAGAGGAGTTTGTAGGAGCGGCCACACCCCGGGAAGACGGGCGTCCAGGACAGGAGCCAACGTGAAGATACGCTGAAGGAACGTCAGAGGACTGGTGATGAAGCGAGGACTGCTTGGCAAAGCCCGGAAGGAACTATGACGAGGAACACAGGAGAGTACAGGGTAAGCCCACAGGCAGAAACTGAATGTACCTCAAGTAAAGCGGACAGGTTTACCACTCCGAGAAACGGAATTATCTGACGCCTGTCTGGTGGATCGCTCCCTCTAAATAGTGCTGTGGTGATTGCAGTAATAGGCTCCACCTGTTGCTGCTTCAGCCTCAGCACCTGTGGAGAAAGGATGGAAAAACAGCTCCTCCTACTGGATCCTGACACTACCTCCCCCTCATCGGTGAGTCCTCTGGACCCTGTCCTGGTCCAGAGGACCAGGACAGGGATCTCGGTAGACTCCAACCAATGTCTTCACTCCTCTAATGCCAATTTCATGGCGAGCAACTCACGGTCCCCTACATCGTAGTGCCCTTCGGTTGGTGTAAACCTCTTCGAGAAGAAGGCACAGGGGTGAAGTTGACCGTCAGCCGGGAGACGTTGGGAGAGAACGGCCCCCACACCAGTGTTCGACGCATCCACCTCAACGACGAATTGGACGTCGGGGTCAGGCTGGATGAGGATGTGAGCCTGGACAAAACGACGTTTCAGCTCGGCAAAGGCGTGATCGGCTTCCGGGTTCCAGTGAAAGGTGCACTTGGTGGATGTGAGAGCGGTGAGGGGGGCTGCCACAATGCTGAAACCTCGGATGAAGCGGCGATAAAAGTTGGCAAATCCCAGGAACCATTGCAACTGTTTGCGCGTCTCCAGGGTGGGCCACTCCTCAACTGCTCTAACCTTCACAGGATCAGCTCTCATGCTGCTTTCTATTTCTCTAAAAGTCGAGGAAGGGAGAGAAGGCTGAGCAGCTGCGAAGTTCGTCTAATAGTTGTGTGATCCGAGTAAAGCCCTGTTGGTGCTTCGTGATGGCCCAACATGGCCCCTTGCTCTGAAAGAGCTGAGCGTAACTGTGGCGCTGAGTCAGGATGGTGAGATGATTCTGTCATGTTTTAGGATTGACTCATAAGCGAGCACAGAAACTCTCAGACACAGGATTAACGTTTTCTTAATAAAAGTTTATTTTCCTATTTGTTAGGAGGATCACAGGAACCAGACTGATGAGGATCTCGGCAGATGGCGGCGCTGGAAGGTAAGACGGGAGGTGAGTATGGGATAGAGACTGTGAGAATAGTTTCCTTTTAAGTGAAGGGGATTAGCTTTGACTCACAGGTGAAGATGGGCACAGGACAGGAGCCAACGTGAAGATACGCTGAAGGAACGTCAGAGGACTGGTGATGAAGCGAGGACTGCTTGGCAAAGCCCGGAAGGAACTACGACGAGGAACACAGGAGAGAACAGGGTAAGTCCAAAGGCAGAAACTGAGCGTACCTCAAGTAAAGCGGTCAGGTTTACCACTCCGAGAAACGGAATCATCTGACGCCTGTCTGGTGGATCCGCTCCGTCTAAATACTGCTGTGGTGATTGCAGTAATAGGCTCGACTTGTTGCTGCTTCAGCCTCAGCACCTGTGGAGAAAGGATGGAAAAACAGCTCCTCCTGCTGGATCCTGACACCAATAGGGCAACTTAAAGGAAATAAGGATAGGAGTATATACGTGAAGGCATAGCTGGGGTCCATGTGACCACCATCCTAGGGACATTCTGACCCCAATAGGACATAACAGGTGTTGGAAGGGCAGGATCATCACACAAGGACATTTTTCAGTTTTTTTTTAGACAAATCTTTGTTTTTGTTTAAAGTAGCCAAACGTCTGCAACTAGGAAAGACGACTGAAAGACTGGATTAAACCTCAATGTCCATATGTCGGTGAATGACTTTTAATTTGGGGTCAGAGCTGAGTGGGTGTGGTTTTCTTTTATTTACAGATTGATTTGGGTTTTCTATTGAAAGCATGCTTTCGTCAATTGTAAATTAGAAAGTTTATAATGTGTTTTGTTCTTTTAGGATGTTTGGCTTTTTCAAACACTACACTGATGTAAACAACATGAGGTGGATGAAAAGGCGAAGTTTCCAGGTTATTCCTGGAGCGTCTCTGAGATTTTGCCACTGACCCCCCCCCCCGGAGGATTATTTTGAATGTGAAGAAAAACTGAGAGGAGGTCCTTCTTCTTGGAGCAGCAGTCATAAATCCATCGCCCTAGCTTCGGGTGCTTTAATCATTCAGATAATCATTCTGGGCTCTCTCCTTTAGATCCAATTTGGTGTTTGGATCCTTAGTTTTCTATGTATTTTATTCAACAATCTCTCCAGCACATCTTTTTCAATCTTCTTGATCAACTTATGGAAAACCAGTCCATGCCAGTCTGATAGTAAAACAGGAAGCAGTCCTTCAAGTCTAGAATGTCCAGTAGATAACTTGCTTCTCTGACTTCTGTCATCAAAGTAATCTGATACATATATATATCAGGAACATTATGCTGGAACAATAAGCTTGTTTTCTCTAACTTTAACTTCTTGCCCTAGATGCATTCACTGAGACGTACAGTCAGGTTCATAAATATTGGGAAATCGACACAATGCTAACATTTTTGGCTCTATACACCAGCACAATGGATATCAAATGAAAGGAACAAGATGTGCTTTAACTGCAGACTGTCAGCTTTAATTTGAGGGTATTTACATCCAATGAATGGTGTAGGAATTACAACAGTTTGCATATGTGCCTCCAACTTGTTAAGGGACCAAAGGTAATGGGACAATTGGCTTCTCAGCTGTTTCATGGCCAGGTGTGTGTTATTCCCTCATTATCCCAATTACAATGAGCAGAGAAAAGGTCCAGATTTCATTTCAAGTGTGCTATTTGCATTTGGAATCTGTTGCTGTCCACTGTCAAGATGAGATCCAAATGTTTGCAAAGGTTTGAGGTTGCATCCTCAAAAGCTCCCAACTCGACCATGGCTCTTACAAATCCGTGTCTCTTAGGCACACACTGTTCGGTTGTGTGGTCAAACATTTGTTAAACCTGTCTCTGTTGAATCTCGCCTATCCATTCTCTCACACAGTATGAACTTCTAACTAGAATAACAGACTCAGTATTGTTCTATAGTAAGGACACACACATTAATCATTTCATGAATATACTGTAAAAAATATGTGATTAAGCATAAAGAATATGAATCATAACACTTTAATGTGATTAACCTTAAAACATAGAATTCATAACCCTTTAATGTCTGGGGGTTTGACAAGATGGAAACAGCATAAGGAAATGATGATGATTCCCCTATATTAGAAGAATTAAAAAGTTGAGAACAGGACAAAGAAGCTCAGTCACTGGGAGCATCATCTGAATCAATGGTCCTCTTCCATCAGAGCATTGTAGCTGAGCAGATCTCCAGATCAGGTGTAGCTTCTATGGAGATAAAAATACTGAGAAAAATTAGGTTAACAGCAAAAAATACATCGGAACAGTAGTAGATTAGAAAAAAAAGAAGAGTGAAGAAACGAGTGATCATTCTGTCCTCAAACAGTCTAAGCCTATAGCAGCAAAATTACAAAGTTAGCCAAGGATACCCAAAGCCATTTTAACTATACTTTATTAAAAAAGAAGGGTTTAAGTAATACATTCATACACCTTCTTCTGCTTATCCAGGGTTGGGTCAGGGGGGCAGCAGCTTGAGCAAAAAGACCCAGACTTCCCTCCTCCCAGCCACTTGGGTCAGCTGCTTGGGAGGAATCCCAAGGCCAGCCAAGGGACATAGTCACTCCAGTGTGTCCTAAGTCTTCCTCTGGACCTCCTCCTGTTGGGACGTCCCTGGAACATCTCATCAGGGAAGTGTCCAGGAGGTACCAAGAATATACGGAACTCCAAAAATACAGAAACAAGACATCCCTTTAAGACCAATAGTTGACAGGATAGGAACACCCACATACAACATGGCCAAATAAATAAGAGGATCATCAGCCCACTACTAGGCAACAAAGATCAACATCGCAAGAACAGCACAGAATTAGCCAACAAACTCAAAAAGACCACAATAGAAGACAATGATATATATTAATTTCACATGATGTAATTTCGCTTTTTACAAAAACTCGCATCCGCAAAACCATTGACATTGTAAAACACATACTCAAACAGGACAGAACACTACGCAGAAGAACAAATTTAGGGACAGAAGATCTAATACCCCTAATAGAACTGGTAGCAGACTCCACCTATTTCACCTACAACGGACTCATCTACAAACAGAAGGTTTTGCCATGGGAAATCCACTATCAGCCACCCTATGCGAATTCTTTATGGAAGACTTGGAACAGAAAGCGATAGCAACATCCCCCCCAACTGCAAAATAAAACTTTGGAAATGGTATGCAGAAGACATAATATAAATAATACCCAAAGGACAAACAGAAGCACCAACACAACATCTGAACAACATGGACGAAACCAACAACATCAAGTTCACACACAAAGAAGAAAAAGACAACATCATAACATTCATGGACATGAAAATAACTAGACAGCCGTACAGAACCCTAAATATAAACACATACAGTAAACCAACACACACAGATCAATATCTGCTATGGGCATCAGAACACCCTACAATACACAAAATGTCACTCATCAGAATGCTGTACCATTGAGCAAGCATGATAACAGAAGACCAAGACCGTAAATTAGACGACCAACACATGCAGAATGCATTAAAAAAACTGCGGCTATCCAACATGAACACATAAGAAAGGAAAACAAGAAGCAAACAAAGAACCAAACAACAAACCACCCAAGAGAACCAAAAGTGCAGAGAAACCAAAACCCATCATAACTCTCCCATATAACAAAGGAATAACAGAGAAAATAATGAGAGTGATAAAAAAACCCACAACATTAACACACCAACAAAACCAAACAAGAAGCAGAAACTACGATAAAACAAATCAGCCTTAATGGATCGCTGCACAAGAGAAAACCATATCATAGACATGGACAACACAAGGATCATCAACACAGAAAAACAAAAATATAAAAGATGCATGAAAGAAGCGATAGAAATAAGATGTGCACATAACACCACAAACCAGGATGATGGAGTTTACCTATTGGACTACAGCTGGGACTGCATCATCACCAGGGAGGTAATGGAAGTAACGGGAATTACGTCAACAACAACGATAAGTCTGATGAAGGCTGATGAAGCGATTGTCGCCTGAAACATGGTCAGCAACAGGTAATATTCCTCCCTACAGTCTGAGTTACCAGTCTGAGTTAAATATGTACACAAAACAAGTTGAAAACCGCATACTTCCCTCCTGAACTAGAGGTTTTCGACTATCCATCGGAGCCTCCTCTCAAATATTTTTTGGAAAGAAACTTTTCAGGTAGGCTCAGAAGTGTGTTAGGTTGAGATACATGTGACCGTCCTCTGTTGGTCCTCTTTTTAAATGGCACTTTATCAAAATAGTCTTGGTCTTTCCAATACAAAGCAATAACTTACCTGCGCTGGGTGCCCGGGCCTTACAACATAGTGGCCCGGTCAGGATCCCATTCTCCCATCCTCTGACGAACACTACGTTGGTATGGCGTATCGCGTCATTTCCTGTTTGGTGACTCACTTGGTTGAAGCATCTCGGTGCTCTTGCCCTCTTTAATTTATCTAATTTTCTCTATCCAGAAGGTTTTGTGACTTATTTTAACACACAAACACGTTAAAACACTTATTTTCTGTTGGTGTTCTTTACGTTTTGGGAACTCGTTAAGTGTTACACTGGTTTTCTGGGCTAGGTAAGGTATCGCTAGGTTAGCTTAGGTTCACTGCTAGCATTGCTACGCCTACAAGATAACAAGTCCGTCCTCTCCATGAATCTCCCCTCTCTCCTGGCTCTCTTGTTGTCAGAGTTTTAGGCTACTCCTCTGCCTCCCTTTAGCGAAGATAAGGTGGTGTAATAAGAGCAGCAATTATGTAGATTTGTAGGTGTGGGAGTAATGGGTTATTCCGTGAGTCTAGATGCCCGCTCCACGCTGTAGAAACAAGCCGGCCCAGCATTAGCTAGTGCAGAGTGAATGGGAAAAATAGTATAAAACATTACTTTGGGATCTACGAAATGTATTGGTGACTTTATTATAACCGCTTTGAAGTGTTGTTATTGCTTAAAGAGATGTTTGTCATGTGCATACAAGTTAGTTAGATAGAAACAGGAACTTTAGAATAGGATGTTAAACCTTTGCACCCAAACTAGTGGAGAAAAACAGGATATGGAGGATGTCTGGACTGCAAAAGATTAGGGCGATAGATTAGGAAATGTATAGAAAATAGTATACATTGTATAATGAAATTGTTTAAGTCATTTTATGATTCCTTTAAATCATAGAAACCTATCTTGTAACATTCATTGTTTCTTTTTTAATAGATTTTAATATTGGCGTCATTAACTCTACATTTGAGAACCAGAAAGTTATAAGTATTAAAAACGGAAGTAACCTTAATCTAACGATCATTTCAAAGATATATAAAACTTTGATTGATAAATAAAACCCCAAACCATGGTTTGAAGAAGATGTTGATGATATTTTATGTCTTTATTTTTCTTATAGTATAACCCTTTTGTTAAATCAGTATTATCCAAAAGTGACTTGTTGTAAGAGTTTGTATTAATATGGATGATATATGTCATGATTTCTTTTTATTTCAGGTCATCCTTATGTGCTTATAATATGTATTCTTTAAATTGAGTGTAGCATTTAGGGCTGCACGGTGGCGCAGTGGTTAGCACTGTTGCCTTGCAGCAAAAAGGTTGTGGGTTCGTATCCCGGCCCAGGGTCTTTCTGCATGGAGTTTGCATGTTCTCCCCGTGCATGCGTGGGTTCCCTCCAGGTACTCTGGCTTCCTCCCACATTCCAAAAACATGACTGTCAGGTTAATTGATCACTGTAAATTGTCCTTAGATGTGAGTGTGTGCATGGTTGTTTGTCCTGCCCTGTGATGGACTGGCGACCTGTCCAGGGTGTACCTCGTTGACAGCTGGAGATAGGCACCAGCACCCCCGCGACCCATAAAGGATTAAGCAGTTAAGAAAATGGATGGATGGATTAACATATGACAGGAAAGCACAGGCCTAGTTGGCAGGAAGCCTTACCACACAATTGACAATGGAAGGATGCAGATAAAAACGGTCATCAGAAAATCTAGTTAGAGCTGGTTTGTAAAGTCACATTTAAGTAGAATAACAAGGTAATTAATTAGGCATGCACAACCCACCAACAATATGAATGGACCAATAAGGTTACTTTGTGTGTATGCATAAATAATGTTGTCTATTTTTGATTTGTTGAAGATGTTTAAACCACTCCTTTGTGTTCATGATTATTCAATGCTGTTTTAATAAAAGCCAAGGCAGACCTCATGTTCTTTGCTCAGCTGGGGGTTTTCTTTCCAACAGCTGGGCCCGCTCATGAGTGATTTTCTGGCAAACTGCAGTAATTGTGTGATGGGTTTTTATTGTACCTCTTGCAGAAATTCAACGAATACGCTGGAAGGATTTGGGGATCTGGTGGTTCTTAGTTAGTTTACTGACACCATAGTGAGTTGGTTTGCAGGAATCCTATTTTGACTGAAAATTCCTTCCCCAACAAGAGCCAGTTAGGACAGGACTCCTTAGCCGTCCTCCAACAGCTCCCGTGCAGCCGGGACTTCAGGCGAGCTTGGTGACGGTTCGTAGGAAGCTTAGGGCCAGACCCCGGCGCGCAGCCAACCTCCAACCCCTTTCTGTGAACAATAGGTTCGCCCCGCTCAGTGACGCACCTGCTGAGCACGAGAAGCCGATTCTTATAATTTGCCTCTCCATAGTTAGGAAACGGGCTCCAGAGACACGAAAGACCACTGTCAAATGCCTTCCAGGGGCCAGAGCTGCAGAAATTAGGTCCCATCTCAAGCTTTTGGCCAAGCACAAACGGCGGTATAGCAGGATTGTTATCCATGCTGGTGGCAATGACACCCGGTTACGGCAATCGGAGGTCACTAAAATTGGCGTAGCTTCAGTGTGTAGGGCTGCCAAAAACATGTCTGACTCTGTATTTTGTTCTGGTCACTTGGCTGATCGTACTAGCGATTACATGTACAGCCATATGCTGTCGTTTCACCTGTGGTTGTTAAGGTGGTGTCAAGAAAACGATGAGAGCTACATTGATAACTGGGGGACCTTCTGGGGAAAACCTGGACTGTTACGTAGAGATGGCATCCATCCCAAAAAACTTTAGTGTCCCTCGAAGTACTGGTCGATGAGGTGGAGTAGCCACCATCTTTCATTCAGATTTACTAATTAATCCCCCCAAAAATAATAGTTACAGTTCCTTTGAGCATTTAATCTTTAGCCTTCCTCATGCACATAACAAAGCAGTAAACCCATTTTTGTTCGTGGTCTTGTATCATCCACCAGGCCCTTATTCTCAATTTTTAGATCAGGGGTCGTATTCACAAAGAACCTTAGGGCTAAAAGTAGGTCCTAACTGCAGAATTTAGGAGTAACTCCTAAACAATTTGAGAGTGCCACTCTTAAATTTAGGACTCCTAGTTTCTTAAGATAAAAGTAATTTACAACCACTTTTAGGCCTACAAGTAGCTCCTAAGTCTGGGAGTCCTTAAAAGAAGTCAAGAGGACTCCTAACTCCCTCAGGCCTATTCACAAATAATCCCAAAATGGCTGCAGCCAGACTCAATGTGTTGGACACAATGGATGATTCAGAATCAACCCAACGATACCAACTAAATCGTTTATTGCAGATGTGGTGCGGGATGTAATCACGTGTCCAACTAAACGTAACAACCCGATCAGTCCAGAAATTAAACGTTTAGCGAAACTAAGATATTTAGCCACAGGGAAAATGCAACTTTGCAACGCGGACGACTTGGCTATATCACAACCCTCTATCAGCCGATTAATCCACCAAACTTTTAAAGCGCTCTGTCGACCACACATTATCCAACAATTCATCCATTTCCCATTAGACATCCAGCAACTGCATCGAATTAAAGCCAATTTCATGGCGATTGCAGGTATGCCGGGGGTGCACAAAGAAGAAAACGTGCACATCTTCCAATTTATGCAACATATGTAGGGATGCCTATATGACGGACACTGCCTACCTGTTGCAGCAGCATTCTTTTTCTAAGCGGCGATCTCGATCTGACACTGAGACTACAGATAATACCATCTCTTCTCACAGTCTTCTGACGTTCGAGACACTGCTGGATAAGATGAATTTATGTTTCTGCTAATTTCCACCCATGCCTCCCTTTTCTTCTTATTCATAATAAAATCGCCCATTGAGGACCATCCTCCTCTCCAGTACCAACTTTGCCAGTAGTAATAAATGGTCCTGTGACCAGTTAGGTTTCCTTGTTCTTTTCTCGCCACTCATTTTCAGTTCACGAGGTGCTTTTCAAGGTAGTGGGGTGGTCTATTTAAGATGTGTCTGATGTGCTCATTAGACAGCCTAATTGTTTACAGCCTACTTGCAATCACTCCCTTAATATGATGCATCCTTCCATCCATTATCTGAATTTCATCCAATTCAGGGTTGCATGGAGGGGTGGTTGGAGCTTATCCCAGCTATCAGCAGGCATTAGACATGGTACAGCCTGGATAGGACCCCAGTCTGTCGCATAATATAATGCACTTCACATTTTTTCATTTTTAAACTTCACTCTCTCTGTAAGTAGGCTATTGTGTGTAAGTTGTATGAAGTGTCAGTCTCGTGGCCGACACAAAGATGTCATCATGCATTATTTCTGCTATTTGCGCTGTTCATATTTACGCTTTTATTGACATTGAAGTTTTCCATTTCCTGGTTTCACACGTGTCATTCAACAACCAATCGCACTGCATTCCGTCTGTTTACTCATGCATAGGAAATTAAGTTTTCCATAGCAACGGGACGTCACTCTTAGCTTACTTTTAGGGATTTGTCCTACGTAAAAGTAGCTCTTAGTGTGGTTGTGAATAGGTTTTAGATGACAACTCCTGCGTAAGACCTTTTTGCGCGAGTTAGAAGTAACACCTAGCGGTAAGATAAGAATCTTTGTGAATATGGCCCCTGATATCAGATTTTCTATCTGACTTAGTTTTAAACACTGATAAAGTTATTATAGTTGGAGACTTCAATATTCATGTTGATAGTGAAAGCGATCTAAATACAGCTTTCACTAGCTAGGACCATGCTACGGATGGAATTAACTATTCACAAGCAAGAACAATGCTATTGAAGGCATGACGGATCGAAAGGTCTGGGGAGAGATATTGTTGGAGACCCGGAGGAAGACTCAGTGTTGGGGCGCAGTCTTCAGGAAAATCGTCTTTCCGAGCCTGCTCAGCCCCCCAGACGGAACCTAGAAGAGTGAAATGTTAGAAGAGGTGGTACAGGAATGAACGAGAGCACAAAACAGGGATGCTGTGTACGATGGATACTGTGAAAAAGAAAGGGGAGGGGTTGGAAGGGGCAGGTCAGCAGGACCCAGAGAAGGAGAGGCGGGTCGGCAGGACCCAGAGTGGAGGCGGGTCGGCAGTACCCTGAGTGGAGGCGGGTCGGCAGGACAAGGCGACCTATAGTGATGGGAAGGGAGGGGAGAAAACGAACGAGACAGAAGAGAAAGGCAGGGTTTATATGTGTATCGCAGCGTGATTAGAAGCGCAAGGGAGCCCGGTGATGTTAGGTGCGGCAAGTTTAGAGCTGATTAGGACGAACAAAGCGAGTTTAAAGTGTGGCCTAGCTCCTGAACTTAAGTTAACTTTGTTAACTATATTTCAACATTATCTTAGACTCATTAGACTCAAAATGTGCAGGGACCAACCCACTCTTGTCACCACACTTTAGATCTTGTGTTGACTTATGGCATTGACTCTGAAGAAAGAACAGTCTTTTCACAGAACCCTATCCTGTCTGATCCTTTTCTGATCACTTTTAAACTCACTCTAACTCACCATTTCAAACCTGAAAGAAAACTTAATTATACCAGAACGTTATCAGACAATGCTGTAGCAAGTTTTAAAGAAGCTCTTCCAACTTTAGTTTCCTCAGTACATAAAAGTACAATAGAAAATAGTGATTTAACTCCTGACCCCTCACAACTTGACATTTTAGTGCATAGCGTTAATTCCTCCCTGCGTCTGGCAATAGACAAAGTTGCCCCCTTGAAAAGGAAGGTGGCTAGCCATAGAAGATTAACTCCTTGGTTTAATTTAGAGCTACGTACCCTAAAGCAGAATGTTAGAAAATAATTAGGATTTTTAATGTGATTAAATGTTTCATGCTTGCTGAAAGTTGCTAAAGGCCTAAGAGGAAGTAGTATCTGATATGAGATGTGCTGTACCATATATGGAGTTGTTTTTCAGAGCAGAAGCTGCAGGATCAGGCACCACCAGGTACCCTGTTATCTCGCAAGATGTAACTGAATGTGTGTGTGGGTAAAATAACCAGCAAATGTATTGGTGTGTATGTGCTATGAGCACTCCCTGTTGAATGAATAAAACGAGCCGGCCTGCAGCAGAGCTTCAGAACGCTTTGGACTCAGCCTGCTGGGGACAGGTCTTCTCCACTCTCTGCAGAGGTGAAACTCAGCCTGACTTTTTCTCCACTGAAGATGTTATACTCTAAGTACTTCTGAACTGGGGGTGGTTTTATTGACCACGACAATTGGTGCCGAAACCCGGGATTTTCGTCACAGAAAAGGAGTCTTGGAGACCATTTGGACCAGACCAAAGCGAACGGAGACTGACACAAATCATGCCGGCACTTTCATAAGGTAAGCAGACCTTCTGTCTGCTCATTGGCTTTGTTCAAAAAAGTTTTTTGTGTCAGACTTCAAGTACCTGAAGTTCCTAAATTTACTGCAGTGGAGAAAAACGAGGTATGAGATAAAGTAACAGGGTTACTGAACATAGATTTGTGTGGTAACCGTGTTACACACTTAAATCCTCCGGGAGGAATACTGCATTGAGAAAAGCAACCGGGTTGCACCAGGCCAGGGGTCTGATAAATGTTGGAAATGTAACCGGGTTACGGCAGGCCAGGGGTCTGATATAAATAAGGAAGAGAAAAAGCAACCTGGTTGCGGCAGGCCGGGGGTCTGATAAATGTTAGAAACGTAACCGGGTTACGGCAGGCCCGGGGTCTGATAAATGTTTTATCTTGGAGTGGCGTCCTAATATTTTTCTGACGAGAAAAGTACTATAACCGGGTTATAGAGCTGGGTTTTAAGACCCTGGAGGTGGGATCTCCAAAATTCTATTTTGAAATAAAAGAGAAGGGATCCTAAAAAGGATTCTTTGGAGCTGATTTGAAACTGACCGAGGCGAAAGGAGACTGACACAAAGGCGTGCACGCAAAAGAAGATAAGCAGACCTTTTCTTCTGCTCATTGGATTTTACCAAAAATCTTATAGTGTCTAGACTTTAAGTAACTGAGGTTTATAAATTATCTAGAAGTGGGTGATACGAGTAGAATTTTAATATAGTGTTGAGGGTTCAAGTCCCAAAAACGTGAGTAAAAGGGTGTTTTAAGAAAATAGAATCACAGAGAGGAGAGAAAAAGAGAGGAGAAGGTGTGTGTGAGAGAGATCTCAGCGCTGGGTATGTGTGTGTGTGTGTGTGTGTGTGAGATTTCAACTTTGTATGAAAGCAGGAGGTTGAGAGGTGAGCTGAACTTTTGGGTTCGTGTTAAAACAGGACTATCATTAGTAAAAACTCGAGTATAAACTATTATATAAGAATATATGAATGGATAAGAATATATGAATGGATAAGAGAAATTAAACACTCTAGAATATATAGATAGCGGAACTGATGTTGGGTACGCGTTTCAGTCCGTGCTGAATTTGTGACGGATACGTCTAATTTTGTGCCACATTGAAATCTGGAAAAGGTGGTGTGAATTACGCTGATGGGAATTGAAATTGAGGTGTGGAGTTCTCTATTTACCGAAGGCTATGTTGCTATTTTGTTGAGTAGTTTCGTGGTAGAGTTTAACTGTTTTAAGCGACGTTAGCATAAAGGGGCTAACGTTAGCACCAGACCGTAGGCTGAATTGCTGGGATAGCTCTCAGCGAGCAGATTCTGTTCAAGACTCTTGGTTTTTGGATAAATCTCTGAATAAAAATAACTTGATAAGAAGCTAAACATCAGTTTATAAATCCTTTTAACTTTACTAAGCTTTGGCTTGGGGCATTCACTCTTAAGATCAATTGTAAATGAAAAAATAGATACAAAAGAAAAAAAACACAAAAAAAAAAGCTCGGAGGAGCGATTTGAGGTTGGAAACGCCTCTTGAACACGACCAGGAGTAACTCATAAGAGATTAAATAATTACGCAAACAGCTACCTTGTCAAACTTAAATAAATGTGGATTTGTCTTGTTTAATTTGGATTTAATATTTTATTAAAAAAAAAAAATAGAAGCTTGGTAAAGGGGGGATTAAGAAATACTATTAAGATAAATACTTGATAACATTTAAATTAGTCTTAGTAAAAAAGAAGGCGCGCCAGGGCAGTTTTACTTGTATAGCACACTTTCAACACAGTGCAATTCAGGGTGCTTTACTTATGATTAGAATACAAATGAATATTTACAGTGATTAAGACAATAATTCGTGTGACAATTAAAAACAAACAAGTAAAAGCAGTTACTCCTAAGCGAGTCTAATTTGGTAAGTTTTAGTTTAAGATTTAATAGAAGAATTCTGAATTCAAAAGCAGGAGTTTTTATAGTAAATTCAAGAATTTGCATTTTTCATGTTGAACGGTCTAGATGTATTGCTATTTTTATTGTTTTAAGTAAAAGAAGGATTTTTCAATGGATTCTAAAATACCTTTAAAGGACGCTGTTCAGAATGTGTCTGAACCAGCTCAAAAGAAACCGAAAATTCTCACTAATGATCAGATCTGCGATCCTATTAAAAATAGGGTAGAAGAATTCTGAAGCTCGAGAGAACTACATGTAGCTGAAGCAAGCGACAAGATCAACCAAGTTGCAAAATGGAGGACGGTGCAAAAATTTGAATAGTTTAGGAATATGTCTATAGTTGGTTTCTGAAACAGGATTAAATTGGCTAAATAAGAATAAAAATACAAGCTGTATTGATAAAGGACAGATTGAAAAGCAAGTAGATTTTTAATTGAAATAAATATAAAATGCTTAAATCACTAAAAAGAACTAAGTGTGTTGATAAACGATTGCGATGGTCAATCTTTATAAATATTTAATTTACACATGAGATGAAAGAGACATTTATCAAATTGACAAAATAGAGAAGGGCATTGAATTGATAAAGTATAAGGAATGATAATGATTCACATGTGTTAAAAAAAAAAACAAAAACAAAAAAACGTTTTGAAAGTAAAAAAATGGTGGCTTCAAGAAATTGGTTACGTGTCTAAATGGTTAAGAGGAAAAGAAAGCAGAAGGAAGAGCAGAGATAGCATATAAATTGGATGAAAAATGCAGGAAACATTAATTAAAATAAGCAGGGGAAGAATTAGAACAACAGTTTAATTAGACATATAAGGATTAATGATCATCCCTGTTGGAGAGAGCAAACCTATAAATTAGTATATTTTTACCATAACTAATACTGAAGAAATTATTGCTAATATAACTGATTAAAATAAAAGTAAAATAGAGCCCACATAGGCAGTCTGAGTGGAAAAGATATTTTAATTCAGCTTTTGAGGAAGGAGATTACTGAATATGAAAATAAAAAGTTTAAATAAAAGTTGATTTGAATAGGCTGAGAGGATCGACTCTGTCTGTCTTTTCCTTCCTCTATATTTTTTTTTTCTCTCTTTTTCGCTTTCCCATCCCGCCAACAGAGAACCCCTCAGATAACATTCTAGAGATGTAATTTATGTTCCTGGGGAGATGTGATGGGAGGGGGTGCTGGGCTGATGACGGATAGTGCCAGGTGCCCGCCATAACTGCCAAAGAAAGAAAAATCGATACAACCAGCGGAGAAGTTCTTCTGTCTTGTGCTCTGCTCCCAAAACAGGGGGGCACCAGTGACTGAATACTTTCAGGGGTGAAGCAGGGGGCACCCTCAAAAAAGAGCACATTTCCTCATGCTGAACTGAACTTTCAAGGACAATATGTGTGAATCCACTTGGCTGGTGTAATATGGACAATTTCTGCTGAAGAAGTGACGATCAAAGGCTGCTGATTCAATGCCACTGTTGCTGAACTAACCACAAGATTTTCTGTTTTTCTGATCGAAGGTGGCCCTGGTTGCTTGAACTCTGAAACCCCGTGCCTTCCCCTGAATTATCTCCAGGTAAAACACCACCATTTACTGGGAACAAATTTGAAAGTTGGGTGGAAGGTAGAACTGGGCCTATAGCATGGGGTTGCTGGCTGGTGAGAGAGAAAATTTTTATTTACATAGCAAATTCAACACCTAAGGAATACAAAGGATGCATTCTTTATTAATACACAACTGTAACGGTTACTTAAATGATATCTTTATTTTTACGTTTCATCCACAGGGATGTACTAAATTTAAGATAGGATAAATTGTAATGGAACAGCTAAATCAAAAGTAAGTCAGAATTGTATTTGATTTCTAGCAGAAAGAATGAATCAAAGTGCTTCACGGATTAAGGTAATTAAAAAGCTGAAATGGATAATAGAATAATTGATAACATTTAAAAAGAGACATAGTAAAACAGACATATAAATATGTCTTAAACTTGATAAATAAAATAAGTAAATAAAACAATCAATTTAGTTGAACAAGCAAATGGATAGTAATCAGTTGAACTGTAGACAAAAAGTAAAGTCTTGAGCCTGCTCTTGCTTTTAAATCCATCAATGAGGGAGGTGTTTTTGTTTAGTTTTCAGGAATAACAACGGTGTTGCACCAAAATAAGATGGATTTGCTCTTTCCCTTGGGATTATTTTTAATTAGATGGGTGAAATAATTTCTCAGCACAATACAGTTGGATTAGATTGAAAAGGAGTGGATGTCCAATAAAAGAACACGGAATCGGGAAGTAACTTTTACCTTATATTTCAATGTTAGATAACAGTTTAGTTTTTGCATTTTAGAGGGTCCATTTGTATTGTTATTTTATTAAAATGACATACTTGGTAATGTTGGTATATACTCCTATCAACAGGATACTAAATAAGGCTGAGGTAACTGGCAGAAACTAATCTCTAATTGGACGACACATTCTGCAGGGGTACTCAGGACACAGAAAAGAGAAAAACAAACATTATATTATGAGACCAAAATATTATTAATAAGGGAATATGATATAGCAAAGATTTAATACAGTTACCAACATTCTAGGCTAATCCTTTTTCCGATTATGACTCTTTTTAACTTATTGACCCACCGGATATAAAGCAAAATCTTTTAATCAAAAATAAATGTAATTTAAATAGGGGATGACTATGACAGGCAAACCAAGTCTGTGTAGCAGATTGGTTCAGGGCAATACACAATTTAGGACTTAATTTTTAGCAAATTGATAATGTATGGTTGCAGGATTTAAACATATTTGGGATTTAACGGGATTATGCAAAATAATAAGTAGGTTTAACAATTTTTAATAAATTGGAGTTCGAATTAAATTTTATGAGGCCAGGTTTGAGGACAATTTTTACCTACTGTCAGTACTGTGATGGGAATTTTTATTTTTTTAGATCTGTCTGGGTTAAATGGATAGGAGATGATTGATTACATACGTGATGACTTCGGTCAGGGTTGCGGATTTCTTTTGGGAATACACTTGTACGTCTGCATCTTAATCTAAGATCAAAATTGGCTAACATGACTGCACAGTTGGGGCTTATCGGCGAAAGGCCCTCTAAATTGTTTTGATGATCATCAAGAGTGATTACAAGACCGGATCAAAAGCTGTCATTTTTAGATGTTTACAAGTTTATGTCCCCAGGATTCAACAACAGGTTTCATTTTTAGGAAGAATGGTATCCCAAAAGTGGGTCTCCCTCTCCCCGGAACATAGATCTTCTATTTTACATCATCCACTACCACACACAGTGAAAGAAATGTTGTCTTTCCTGGGCCTAACGGGATACAGCAGAAACTTTGTGGCAGACTATGTAGGACTTACAGTCTGCCGTTTCATCTGGATGTTTCTGGAACAAAGGAAAGGATGAATGGCGTTTTGTTCCAGAAAAAAGGGGGAGAAAAAGTAGTATAAATGTATGCTAGTGTAATGCTAGACAATATGGAGAGGACAGTAGAACGGTAGTCAAATGCCTGATAAACCACTACATTCCCCAACATGGGTTCCCTGAAAAGATCAGATCAGATAACGGAACACACTTTAAGAACAAAGATTTGCAGGAAGTTGAAAAAGCCTTGGGTTTGAAACACAAATTTGGGACAGTCTATCATCCACAGTCTCAAGGAAAGGTGGAAAGAATGAATCAATCACTGAAAAACAAATTGGCAAAGATCTGTGCACAGACTAAATTAAACTGGGTAGATGCCCTTCCATTAGCATTAATGTCCATAAGAAGTTCAGTAAATAACTCCACAGGGTTTACTCCACATGAACTACAGACAGGTAGACCATTTCCTGGGCCCAGTACTAAACTACCTTTGTCTGCAGATGAAAATGAGAAACTGTGCAAAAGAGTGTATTTTAACATATTGCAAAGTGTGGTATCTCAGTTTTCCAAACAGGTCCAGGACCAAAGAGGCGAAACGGAGGTCACCAGCTCACCAGAAGTCGAGTGGGCGTTGCTAAAGGTCACTAAGAGAAAGTGGTCAGAACCCAGGTGGACAGGCCCGTATCAGGTTACAGAGAGGACGTCTCCGCCATCCGCCTAAAAGGGAAAGGAGAGACCTGGTATCACTGGAGCCAGTGCGCCCCCACGGAGGGACCTCAGAGATCCCTCTCTGAGACACAGAAATATCTCCAATTAGGTGAGGAGGCCAAATAGTGGGGCAGAATAATCCCCGGCCAAATCACAGGGCTCAGGGTAGTCGACCCCTGAGTCCACAAAGAAGAAGAGGACTGGGACTAGAAGTAGACGACCAGGAGGAGGAACAGAAGGCCAGCCAACGGCTACAAAGACAAAGAGCGAAACCACACTTCCCAGCTGCCAGGAGCCAGAGAGGGGGAAAGGAAGTGCCAGGTTAAGAAGAGCAAAACTTTTGTTGTAACTATTATCATTTATCATTTTACTGTTTTCACCTCTGCAGACTAAATAATCACTTGTATATCTAATCAACTTTGAAGCAAAAAATGACAACCGCTTGGCTCCACGTGCTTATCGTTTTTTGGTGTATAATCATGGCTGTATTTTTATGGGGACTCCTGAGGGCAGTGGGACTGGCCTAAACAGCTGAAAGAGGGATCAACTTACTTACAGTAGCATAGAATGATTATTACCTGTTACAGGGCCAGAAAAAATAAAACACACATGATAATTTGGATCACTCGATTGGTCTGGCCGGAAGAAGGCAGGGACGGACAGATAGAATATCACGAAGGGTATACCTTAGCCTGGACAGCTGCGAGAGCAGACAGGCACCGTCTAATATATAAAGACTCACGCCAAAGACTAGAGGATTCCCTCTGGTACCGGGCCTTTCCAACTTTTCTTAATATGTTTGGTAAATATAAAAGTTTAGTTATGTCTATAATGATGTCCCTAGCAGTGTTTACAGCCATTATGGTCACGTGCGGATGCTGTTGCATCCCATGCCTACGCGCCCTCCTTAACAGATTAATCACCACGGCCATCTCCCCTGCTCCTCAGGACTCTGCACACATGATGATTGCTCTCTTAGGAGAAGAACCTGTGGAAGAAAATGAAGAGGATGAGTTTGAAGTACTTTAAAAATTTTTGAGGTGTGCTTTTCTAACATGATTATGATTTTTGATATGTTTATTTACTTTCTAGCTACTATCGGTATGCACTGCTTTGACTTATGTTGAACTCTTAAGAGAGTTCAAAAGGGGGATTAATGAGGATTTTTAATGTGATTAAATGTTTCATGCTTGCTGAAAGTTGCTAAAGGCCTAAGAGGAAGTAGTATCTGATATGAGATGTGCTGTACCATATATGGAGTTGTATTTCAGAGCAGAAGCTGCAGGATCAGGCACCATCAGGCACCACCAGGTACCCTGTTTTGTCGAAAGATGTAACTGAATGTGTGTGTGGGTAAAATAACCAGCAAATGTATTGGTGTGTATGTGCTATGAGCCATTCCCTGTTGAATGAATAAAACGAGCCGGCCTGCAGCAGAGCTTCAGAACGTTTTGGACTCAGCCTGCTGGGGACAGGTCTTCTCCACTCTCTGCAGAGGTGAAACTCAGCCTGACTTTTTCTCCACTGAAGATGTTATACTCTAAGTACTTCTGAACTGGGGGTGGTTTTATTGACCACGACAAAAACTAGAGAGAAAATGGCACTCCACGCATTTACACAATTCTTATTTAGTGTGGAATAATAGTCTATTGCTATTTAAAAAAGCCTTCGAGAAGCCAGAACAGCATATTTTTTTTCTTTAATCGAGGAGAATAAAAACAATCCTAGGTTTCTTTTTAATACAGTTGCCAAACTCATGAAGGATCAAAGCTCTGTCGAGTCAACCATACCCCCAGCTCTTAGCAGTGACGACTTCATGCATTTTTTTTATAAATAAAATAGACTCTATAAAAAATAAGATAAATAGGAACCTTCCCGATATGCTTGCTTCCTCCTTAGTTAGTGATGCAGCATCAAAAATGGTTGAACCTAATATATGCTTGAACTGCTTTAATGCAGCCGAACTTTCAGATCTACTAAAATTATTAGCTTCATCAAAACCTTCAACTTGCATGTTAGACCCAGTCCCAACTAAACTTTTAAAATAAGTTTTCACTTTGATTGCTGCACCAATTTGAGATATAATGGGCCTCATTTATCAAACTTGCGTACGACAAAATCAGGGTGTAAATGTTGCGTACACAAAAAATTTACACTTTTCGGCATTTATCAATCTGGACGTGAGCGTACAATGCGCAAAAAAATATACACCAAGTCAGGAGGTGGTGTAAATTTTACACCAATTTCAACCTTCATCGCAACACGCAAAAAACATGCATAAAATTCAAGATTTAGAAAACATTAAACATTTCCGTGCTGGAAAAATTATGCCTACACCTCTCACATTACAAATATGCAATTTCATGAAGTTATCTTTGGGTTATGTCATGATTGTCTTTCATATTAAATAAACAAGGGGCGCCTCGCACACCACAGGGCTCTAAATTGTAGTTGATTAAAAAAATTAGTGCCTTAATTGCTGCAGTTAGTGTGCGAGTCGTCTCTTTTCTTCCTTTCAATATTACCCATGTTTTTGGCTGCCCAATATTTTTGGAACGGATGTGCGCACTGATCCCCTTTTTTATGATAGTATGTCATTAAATAAGGTGAAAAATGTCAAACTCTAAAGTCTCCCACAAATTGTCGATTTCTAAACAGCAGCAGGATTAAAGGAAAAAAAATGTCTCCCTCCCGTAATGTGGCTTAGATAAAAATAAAAACCTAAATAGACCTAAAGTGCCAGTGAAACAGTTACCATGTAAACATTATGTAACTGATATGAATATAAATGAATAAAAAGTAACTAGAAATGTTCTATGTACAACATAATGTGCAATGTGTGGTTACAGCTTAGATGTTTTTATAAAACGTGGGTTTTATAAAATGCACACAGCCGCAGCATTGTGTCATTCTGGTCCCACTGCAGGTGCTATCCATACTGGGTGTTCTGGCCACTTCCTGTGTAATATAACAATGAATAAATGCATGTCATGCTTTAGGTGACAAAGGTTGTTGTAGCATCTAATAACCCTCCGTTCCAAGCGCACAAAAGAGGAGCTGGGTCTGCCTGTGACCTATTTCCTGCTAGTGAAGTTCCTCTTTTTAACAATCTTGGTCGTCTGCAGTTCAGCCATTTCGCAAAAACAAGGCGTGGAAATATGGAACGCCAAAGTGTTCAAAATTAAATAAATAAATTAAACATTATGAAATAAATATCAGCATGAATTAATATTAAGTAAATATTTAATGTGACAATTAAATAGTCAAAAAAAGAATTATATTAAAATTCAACGCCCAATATTTATATAATATATTTTAATTTTAGAATATTAGTATTATTTTATATATATTTAATTAAATATTTATTCCACTGTCATTATTTTCATACTATAATTTATTTTGAGTTTTTTTATTTAATATAATCAGTTTTTATTCAAAAATCTCTTCTTTTTTTTTTACAAAGTTATCTTTTATTTCATAATAGGGTTTTTTCATAATGGTGTATTTATTTAAAAATGCCATTTAACATAATGTCTTAGCCAGCCAATCAGAATTAGCTGTTGGGACCTGGATGCTGATTGGTGCTTAAACATAATGTCCCTGCAGGAGGAAAATGGCGAGGACCGGCTAAAGTCGTTTAATACTGTTATTGAATTTAATGCCTTTAGGATTTTATGTATGGCTTTATAATTCTAATAATACTAGCAGAATATTTGCCAAATCCAAACAGCCGGTGCTGTTCCAGTGTTCCAGGTGTAAAGCTGCTCAGGGCGCCATGCCCGTGATTAGACTGGGGAAAGAGACTCAGGTCGGCTGTTTGGTACGATCATTAAAATATTTCAGAAATAACACAGAAGACGTTTAAATAATCTCCCTTTAACTGACTGAAGCTAACAACCACCCACAGCTTCCTCTCCCGTCTCCTCCCACTTGTGCTGGACAAAACAGAAAAGATAATAGCATAAAGCTGGTGCTACTGTCAGACAGCTGAGAGCTGAACCTGGGATCATTTCAGATTATATCATCCAGACGAATCAAGATGCGTCTCTGAAACGGTTCATGATAAGTTATTCCTCTCAATATGACCTGTTAGAGCAACCAGAGCTGAACAAAGTTCCTGCAGCTCTGACCCTTTACCTAGCATGCTGCTAGCTGCTCACAGAGCCACAACAACGGCTATCCAGGAAGACTAATCTTAGTTCCAGCCAATCACCGTCCAGGTCTCAACCGCTGATTCTGATTGGCTGACGGACGATTCAGTTCTTAAATGGCTTTTTGAAATAAATACCATTATGAGAAACTTCATTAATAAATAAATCCTGACTTTGGGAAAAAGAGAGATTGGAATAAAAACTGATGGAATTAAATAAAAATGTCTTGAAATAATTTATATTATTATGAAGTAAATTGCAGTGAAATAAATAATTTATGAAATATATATATATATATTATACAAATGTATAATCTGAAATAAAAAAATCATGAAAAATATTTCAAAAATGGGCATTGCATTTGAAATGATTTCAGTTTTTAATTATTTCACTGTCACATTATATTTTTATTCAATATTTATTCATGCTGATATTTATTTCATAATGTTGTATTTATTTATTTAATTTTGAACACTTAAGCGTTCCATATGGAAGAGGCGGTTGGTGAATATTTATAGGCGTGACTTTCATAAATACGCTTGTTTCATCCATGACATTTGTCAACAAGCCCAGGTCTTTACGCATAAATCTGGGCGGATCCGACACGTTCATATATACCACGTTGGGTCTTGCGTATTTGGAATATACACCCAAAATATACACCGTTTTCTGCGCAAGTTTGATAAATGAGTCCCAAAGAATCTATCCTTAACCAATGGATATGTACCACAGGAGTTTAAGATTGCTGTAATTAAACCTCTACTTAAGAAACCATCTCTTGATCAAAAGGACTAAATTAACTGTAGACCGATATCTATCTTCTGCTTTTGACACTGTTGATCACAATATTCTCAAGGAAAGGCTTCAAAGAGTCGGTATAATAGGAACAGTACTAGGCTGGTTTAAATCTTATTTGTCCAACAGATTTCAGTTTGTTCAAGTAAACGATAGATCTTCCTCGGCCTCAATGGTTACTTGCGGAGTACCACAGGGTTCGGTGCTTGGGCCGATCCTTTTTACTATATACTTCCTATTTGTAAAATCATATGGCAGCATGGGATAAATTTCCATAGTTACGCAGATGATACACAGCTATATCTATCCATAAATCCTGATGAATCCAATCAGTTAGGTAGTCTTAGGTCTACCTAACTGTCTGGAAGACATAAAAACTTGGATTACTCTAAACTTCTTGCTTCTGAATTCTGATAAAACCGAAGTTGTCGTCTTTGGACCAGAAGCTCTGAAAAGAAAACTACTTAGTCAACCCCTTCACCTGGATGCCATTAAATTAGCCTCCAGTAATAAAGCAAAGAACCTCTGTGTTATTTTTGACCAAGATATGCCATTTAGATCTCAAATTAAAGAAGTCTCTAGGATTTCCTTTTTTCAATTTAGGAATATTGCAAAAATTAGAACCATCCTGTCCAGGAGTGATGCTGAAAAACTAGTCCATGCCTTTGTTACTTCAAGGCTGGATTACTGTAACTCTTTATTATCAGGTAGTCCACAGAATACAATTAAAAGTCTTCAGTTAGTCCAAAATGCTGCTGCTAGGGTTCTAATGAATAAAAGAAGAAGAGATCACATTTCCCCTGTTTTAGCTTCTCTTCACTGGCTCCCAGTAAAATCTAGAATAGAATTCAAAATCGTCCTTCTGACATATAAAGCTCCTAATAATCGAGCTCCATCATACACAAGAGACCTGATTGTTCCAAATGTTCCTAACAGAGCCCTTCGCTCTCAGACTGCAGGTCTACTGGTAGTTCCTAGGATTTCTAAAAGTAGAATGAGTGGCAGATCTTTCAGTTACCAGGCTCCCCTCCTATGGAACCAGCTCCCAGGGTTGGTTCGTGAAGCAGACAACTTGTCTATCTTTAAAACTAGGCTTAAAACCTTCCTCTTTGACAAAGCTTACAGTTAGAGTCAGGTTAATAGGTAGTTAGGGACAGGTTAGACAGGTAGCTAGGAAGAGACAGGTTAATGTTAGTAGTCAGGTAGAGTGTCAAAAGCTATGAAGACATAGGTTAATGTTAGTAGTCAGGTAGAGTAGCTAGGTAGAGATAGATTAATGTAAGCCAGGTAGAGTGTTAGTAGCTAGGTCTCCTAGTAGCTAGGAGACAGGTTAATGTTAGTAGCTATGCTGCTTTAGGCTAGGCTGTTGGAGGACATAATTAGATTCAGTTCCTACTTTCTCTCCTACTTCTCCCCAACTGCATGATGTGCTGTCAATTCAAGTGCTAACCTATTTTCTCTTAGTCTCTTCCTACAGTAGGTGCTCCTGACCCGCCCTGCTTGACGACCCTGACTAAAATGGCATACCAGTGGAGGAACGTTCTCCACGTGCTGCTACCTACTTCTGCATCAGTTCTGTTGCTCTTTCTGCGTGTCTGCTGCCTTCTCCAAACCCCAGACGGTCTCGGCAGATGACTGCTTATGCTGAGCCTGGTTCTGCTGGAGGTTTCTTCCTGTTAAAAGGGAGTTTTTCCTCTCAACCGTCGCTTCATGCTTGACTCAATCTTCATGGTTCTCTAATTCCTAAATTAAACATTGTATTGTAATAACTCTTCTTGAAAAGTGCCTTGAGATGACATCTGTTGTGAAATTGCGCTATATAAATAAACTGAATTGAATTTAAATCTGAACCCGAGCTTTGTTTGGTTATCAGGCTGCTCGTCATCGATTGTCCATAATGAATACCATGTTCAAACATAAGGTGTCTATTATTGCACTTGGCACCAGGACACCCTAGACCGCAGTTCGATGATCAACTTGGTTTTCGTTTCATCTGATCTGTAGCCACAAGAGAGGGGCGGAGCTTTCCACCAACCACTACCTAGTGGTGAGTCGGTTCAGGTGGTAGGGGAGGATGCCAGACAGACCTGGCAGCCCCAAACATGTTGTGAGGCTCTTTTGGTAAAGATCTGGCAGAATCTCCTGTGAGAAGGAGCTACAACACCCACTGGCAGAACTTCGATCACTGAACACAGAACTTCGAGGCGGATGACATTGAGTTATATCAGCTCTTTTTGGTCTATGGGATGCCGGAAGCAGCTGATGTTTAAGTGTTTCGCCTGGAGTTGAACTATTAGTTCCTCACACTCAATCCCATATATCAGTACAATGTCTAAAGTGTTTTGAAATGAGTGTGTGGGTCTCGTCACTTTCTGAGTAAAGCCAATTGAGTCTAAGATAATATTAAAGGCTCCAGTTAGGCTATCACTTTCAATGTCCATGTGAATATTGAAATCCCCTATTATAATTACGTAATAAGTTTTTAAAACTATCTCAGATAAAAAATCTGAGATCTGGTCCAAGAATTGACAGTAAGGGCCTGTATACAAAACCACAAACAAAAGTGGTTTTAATGTTTTGCAGCTTGGGTTAGGAAAACTAAGGATTAGATGTTTAAAAGAGCTGTAGTTAATGATTGGTCTAGGGCAAATTTGCAAATCTGAATGAAAGATGGTTGCATCTTCTCCTCCTCGTCCAGTACTTCTAGGAATGTGAAAATTTTGATAATTGGAAGGCGTTGAATCATTTATAATTACAAAATCCTCTTGCTGCAACCAGGTTTCTGACAGGCAAAATAGATCAATTTTATTATCATATATTAAATCATTTACTAATAAAGTCTTTGAGGAGAGGGCTCTTATGTTCAGTAAACCACATCTAATTGCCCTGTGTCCTTGTTTGGTCCAAGTCGTATTTATTTTAAGGAGATTTTCATAGTTTACTTTTGTCAGGTTAACTTTTAGTCTATTTAATTTTGGCCCCCGGCAAGACACTGTCTCAATTGGGTACTGAGTGGGTACCAGTACAGAAGCTGCAGAGAGGTGGGTTAAACTATGACTCTGCTTCCTGGTCTGGACCCTGGTTTGTCAGTGTTTTGAAGGACTAATAGATCTGTCCAGATTCCTAGAAAGAAGAGCTACTCCATCCAAAGTGGGATGGATGGCGTCTGTCCGGATCAGACCAGGTTTTCCCCATAAAGTTTTCCAATTATCAATGTAGCCCACATTGTTTGCTGGACAACACTCAGGAAATCATTGATGATGACAGCATGCGGCCAAACACTGATCTGATCGGGCAGGGGACCAGAAAAGATTACACAGTCCGAAATCTTTTTAGCAAACTAATTTTTGTGACCTCTGATTGCGTAACCGGGTGTCATTGCCGCCAGTGTGAATAACAATCTTGCTGTATTTATGCTTATCCTTACCCAGCAGTTTCAGGTGGGATTTTATGTCACCTGTTCTGGCCCCTGGAAAACATTTGACTATGGTCGATGGTCTCTCTAATGCCACGTTTTGGACTATGGAACTGCCAATTACCAGAGTCTGTTTCTCAGTGGGTGTGTCACTGAGTGGGGAAAATCTGTTAGAAATGCGGACAGGTTGGTGGTGCCATTTGGGCAGGAAACTATGCTTTCTAGGTACCGTCACCCAGTCGGCCTGAGATCCCAGCCGCATGGGTCCTGTTAGAGGACCGCTAGGTGATTCTATCCTTTGCTCTGCACTGGCTACCGGGCCTTGACTATTTACTGGATTCTCAACAGCGTGGAGTCGGGCCTCTGACTCTGAAACCCTCGCCTCTAAAGCTACGAAAATGCTACATTTATTGCACTTAAGGGAACGGGGGAGTAACTAAACATCTGACACAGAGAACAGAAGAGAGGAGCCACAGAGGGAGAAAGAGAGCTAGACGGAAGAGAAGTAGCCATAGCTGCTACGAAGCTAAGCTAACGAGCTGTCGAGATCTTTGCACACCGAGAGCAACCATGTGAAACACAAAGGGTTCCCAAAACGTAAAGTACACCAACTGTAAATAACTGTAATAGTGTGCTTGTGTGTTAAAATAACTTAGAAAGACTTCAACACAGAGCAAAATAGATAAATCGAAAATAATCTGAGCACCAAACACCAACCAGCTCCAAGGAGCTCAGCTCGGACAACAGGAAGTGACGCAGTAAATGTCACAATTCTCTCAATGTCTACCAGAGGAGACATAGCCTCTGTGTTGAATGCTCACCTCCATGTTCTAGTTGCCTGCTCTAAGCGCTTACTCCTCACTCCTGAATTCCATCACCTCCTCATCTCCAGGACCATCAGGAAGTTTTTGCAGACATCCTGGTATCCTAGCTTACCTCCCTGGTGCTCAAACTCACCAGCCGCGAGGTAAACCTCACCTGAGTTCATTCAGATTATTTTCCTTCAGTAAAGAATCTGTCTTACCTCTGGACTTTTCTCCCTGCAATTTTTCTCCTCTCCGTTCTCTCAAACAGGGTTCTCAGTCTCCACGTTCCAGTGCCATCATCCCAAAATCATTATTTTCTAATAAACTATTCAAACTTTTCAACTGGTCTTTCTGGTGGTGTTCTGCACTAGCGGATCATGGTTGGCTAGACGACGTCAACATCGGGCAACTTCACTACAGTAGCTATGTTTACATGTGTTAAAAATCTTTAATCCGAACAAAGTTTGGTGCCTTTAAGAAATCCATCTAGCGTTTACATCTGCTACATGTCTGAACAGAATAAATCATTTTGACATGTGCAGAACTATCTAAAACACTTTAAACAGCCGCAGAAGAAGAAATGGACTTTCATTGTAAACAAACATGGCTGCGCCCATTTGAAATGAAAGACTATGTTCTTCAGAGCGTGCTTCTATTTATGCCCGAGCAGCTTGCAGCCACAAGGGACTATTACATCCGCTCTGTTTATTATTATTATTCTTACGACTTTTTAATCAGGGTTTTGAAGGCCTAATCATAATTTGACGGGCTCATCAAGTATGTGTAAAAATGACATATTTTAACGGATTCAAAAAGGTCCCACAAAAAATGGCTCTGTATTGCCCCCTGGAATATTTCCAAACACCCTCTGCATTGACCTTAGTTCATTGTAGAGAAATGCTGTTCGGCACACTTGAAGAACATGTTGAGACCTATCAAAAAGCCTCAAAACATCACGGTCCAAAACGCACAGGAAGTCGGCCATTTTGGTTTGAACATGCAATTTGTACCCCTTTTTAACCATTTACAGCCTCCACGTTTGATCGAACTCCTCCCTGGAATTTTGACCAATCAGCTTCAAAATTGCTCAAGATGGCCTTCAGGCATGGGAGATCAAAAGTTATCAAAAGAATGCAGTACTTTCTTTTTTGAGGGGCGTGGCCAGGCCTCAAAGTTGGACTACTCGCCAAAAATATTCAAACAGTTATAAGTACTCTTCAGAATGTAACAGATGGGTAACACATTCTGTGGTGGACGTTCATCAGGTTCATGATGATTGTAGATGGTCAAATTTTGACATCCCTTAAGCCCCGCCCCCTCAGAACAGGAAATTTAATGTTTTGCTGTGAAAGTTCCAGAATTTACCCAGTTAAGTATATTAGCATAACAATGCTGCACAGCAACTGCAAACTAGTTGAGGTAACTCTGTGTCAAGTACTGAGGCTTTACAAAAAAGGGTGTGGCTGTGGCAGCGTGGCGAAGTGAGGCGTTACGCAATGACCATACGTTTGGCTTTAATTTCCAGAAAACTGATCCAATCCAAACCAGATTCAACAGGATAGATATTGGTCCATCCCTGGAGAGTTTTGTATGCTAATATCTGGTGGGCGTAGCCTAATTACTCCACGGCGCCCCCCTTGAATCCTTAAAAACACCAGCCCCAAGCCATACTTTATCTTAGAACTATGTCATTGAACACACATATGTAGTCATCAGTACCTACAAAAAAGTCTCTTGGAGCCAAGGTCCAAACCCAACAGGAAGTTGGCCATTTTGAATCAAACACGCCATTTTTGCCATTTATGGGCGTTGTATTTGATCGAACTCCTCCTATAATTTTTCTCTTACAGACTTCTAAAAAAGCAAAGACAGACTTAAGGCATTGGGGATCAAAAGTTATCAAAATAATTTTTCTAAGTCAACCCAGATGGCCGTGGCTAGGCCTCAAAGTTGGACTACTCGCCAAAAACATTTCAACAGTTGTACCTCCTCTTCTGAATGTCACAGATTAATGAAACTGTCTGTAATGGATCTTGATCAGGTCCTTGATGATCCTAGAAGGTTAAATCTTGACATCACCTAAGCCCCGCCCCCTCAGAACAGGAAGTGTAATGTTTTACCTTGAAAGTTCCAGAATTTACACAGTTGAGCAAATTAGCATAACAATGCAGCACAGTAGCTGGAAACCAGTTGGGGTAACTGTGTCTAATGCTGAGGATCTTCACAAAAGGGTGTGGCTTTTGGCAGCGTGGCGAAGTGCAGCGTCAAGCCATGGACATACTTTTAGCTGTAATTTTCACAAAACTCATCAAATCTTTACCAGATTCGACATGATGGTAATAAAGCCATCCCCGGAGAATTATCCCGGCTCATATCTCGTGGGCTTGGCCTAATTACTCCACAGCGCCCCCTACAACTTTAAAAAACACCAGCCCCAAGCTATACTTCACGTGAGCGCAATATTATTCAAGCCGTGGTCCAAACCCTGCAGGAAGTCGGCCATTTTGAATCAAACCTGCCATTTTTGCCTTTTATTCATACAGTCTATGGTTATGTTGTTCTCAGCCTTGTGTTGAAAGAGTGTTATATAAATAAGTAATGGAAACACGAACTGGGATGCAATAGATCTGTTTGTTTTTCTAAACATTTACAAAATGAGTTAATTATAAGTCTAAAATGACAGCCTTCTGGTCAAGTATGAAATCCTCAACTTGGAAAATGTTTTGCCAGGATGACAGTCAGATGGCTTCTGTAGTGCAGGAGGATGGTGTTAGGCTTGCAGTCAGATTATTGGTCGTTTGAAGCCAAGCTCCAGCGGCATTTTTTTTTACATTTATTTCATTCAAAAATTACAATAATAAACACAACCAAATAAAGTATACATAAAGATATAGGCAGAAAAACACATTTGAATGAAAAGGAAGAGATAGAAGAAAAAAAATCTTAAAATTTCTTCCTCTTTTTACAAAAGAAAATTATCTGTCAAACATACAATATTATATACTCAGTCACTTTCTAATTTTCAAATATAATAATTTTAATTTACCTTTTTCATAAGTACTGATTTTACAGAAGTACTGATTTTATACACTTTTTAAATATACCAAGTCAATGTTACACCATTTACAGAAACATTACATTTATTTTTTTGTTGTTGTAAATTTCGGTTTAGGAGCATGTTTGGATTCGCAATCTATTGGAATGTTTTGCCCATCTCGCAGGCAGATAGCTACTGTATCTAAGTGGTTACGTTTTTGACTTGTAATCTAATAACTGTGAGTTCGAAGCCCAGTACCGGCAGAATGAAATGTTGTGTTATTATGCTGGTAAAAATATATTTAAGAATATCAGTTCTACCCCGAATGTATTTTATTATTAAATGTATTTAATTCAAAAACTATAATAATAAACACAATAAAGCATACATAATAACTACATAATTTTTTTTTTTATTTCCCTGTTAAGGGCTTTCCGCAATGTTACACCATTTACATAAATATTACATTAATTTATTTTAGTTTTGAATTCCGGCCTACAGAAACATTACATCCATTTATTTTAGTTGTAAATTTCGGCTTATGATCAGGTTTGAATTCACAATGTACTCAGTTGTTTTGGCTTGTATGCAAACAGATAACTGCTGTGGCTTAGTTATGAAGTTTTTTGACTTGTAATTTAATGATTGTGAGTTCGAAGCTCAGCACCGGCAGAGGGTGTTGAGATGGCGCTCAGTCAGTGATGCGTGAGCGTGACGGTCGCGACAATGATCAGAGCGGCGCTAGACTGCGAGGGTAGCTAGAATGCTGCTTGCAGCTTTAATTTATTTAATTTTTTTCTGGTCACAGTTTTACATCCACAAGCCTTTTTTCTTATAAAACAATCAAATTACAAAGCAAATCCCTTTAATTTTTTAGGCCGACATATTATACGTTTACACATGACTTAAAAGACATGCGCAGAAATGATCACATTCGGAATAAGAGCACCACAATCGGATTAGCTATCTGAATAAACCACCCCTGTGAATTGGAATGAAATTTTAATATGAATGAGTTTGATTGGGTTAGAGTAGAATGTCGTGTTCACATGAAGCATTTTTATTCCTATCAGGCTTTTAATCTGATTACTTCTGTCCATGTAAATATAACCAGTGAGACGCTCTGATTGGTTGATGTGCTGCATCAAGAGCATTAAGAGCATCTAGCTGAACTTCTGCGTTGCTGGCTTTTGCTGCTATGCAGCTTGTTACACAGAAAAAGCTTGAAAACTTGATGCGGCCAATTCGCACAAAGCAAGATTCTGACGGCCCTCTGAAGCCTCAACGATAGACTTTACATGTGATCTTGACGCTGACGTTTTGGGTGGTATGAACATACCATTAGACCCTCCTACCCTTTGTGAAACACCTCATTCAGTACATTTTATACCAGGCATTATCACCGCATATGCATGGAGTCACACTCAGATATTGTTTACAGAAGTTTTCAGTGTGTCGCATTTTAACATTTGGGAAAAATAGGCTATGGACTGGCGACCTCTCGCCCGTTGACATCTGGAAATAGGCACCAGCCCCCCCCCCCCCCCCTTGAAGATTAAGCGCTTTAGAAAATGGATGAAGGGAGGCTACATATTACATTGGTGAACAATGGCACCACGGGAGATTGTAAGACCGTATGAACATGATACAATATCCGACCCAGAAAATTGGGTTTTTGAAGAACCACAGAAAATTCAGAGGCTTTTACAAGACGTATCAGGATTGTAATATTTATAATCCGTGCCACATTTTTATAAATATTAATCACTATCAAGATACCTTTTGCATTGAAATCATACACACACAGAAATATGAAGCTACATTTGAGTTCAGAGTTGGAAATGCTAACAAAATGACGCGAGTTTAGGGCCAATTTGCGTATTAGTCTGCTATCAAAGAGGCTTGTGTTGAGAAGGATGTCCTCTGTGAAGTGATTTGCGCAAAGATAACAGATCCTTTTCAGCCTAGGATTGTTTCTAAGGATGATGTCCAAACATTTAGCCTAGGCTAATTGTAGCATGTGCTACTCTACCAGAGTTGTGTGAGGAGGGGGAATTTTGCTCTGCAGGCGCAGAGGCTCGGCTGAGCGGGCTATATAAGGTTAGAGGAGCGGATAGGTTGTGAAGAAGTGGATAGGTGGGAGCAGGCAAAACGGCACCCCCAATGACTACAACCAGAGACTCAAAGAGTAATTAAACATATGTTGATCAGTCAACGCAATACCCCAGTCATGCTTTTAATGATGGAATAACATGTTGTCAGGATGTTGAGAAGGATGTCCTCTGTGAAGTGATTTGCGCAAAGATAACAGATCCTTTTCAGCCTAGGATTGTTTCTAAGGATGATGTCCAAACATTTAGCCTAGGCTAATTGTAGCATGTGCTACTCTACCAGAGTTGTGTGAGGAGGGGGAATTTTGCTCTGCAGGCGCAGAGGCTCAGCTGAGCGGGCTATATCAGGTTAGAGGAGCGGATAGGTTGTGAAGAAGTGGATAGGTGGGAGCAGGCAAAACGGCACCCCCAATGACTACAACCAGAGACTCAAAGAGTAATTAAACATATGTTGATCAGTCAAAGCAATACCCCAGTCATGCTTTTAATGATGGAATAACATGTTGTCAGGATGTTACACATCAAAAAGTCAATTTTGCATAATACCCTTTTAATAAAAAAATGTCACCAATATTTAATTGAATTTATCTATTATACAGGTGAAACTCAGAAAATTAGAATAATGTGCAAAAATTCCTTTTTTCATTCATTCAACTAATATAAACTAATATGATAAAACTGATTATGGCTTAGAATTAAAGACCATCCAAATTCATAAACTCAACTAGAGTATTACATGAAATCAATTAAACAAGGATATACAATAGAGAAATGTTGGACCTCTGTAAACTATAGTCATGCATATTTTGTCTGGATCTGATTGCGGTACGGACTCTGATGTAGGGAGTGGTTTGGAGAAGTTGTTACCTATAGTTTATTGAGCAAAGTTCAAAAATCAGAAGGGACAAGGAACAAGAAAAATGCTGGGGAAGGAATGTCAATGCAACAAAGTCAGGGATTGACAAATACCGGGAGGAAGTCACATTGTGACGTCACAGTGATTTTCACAGTGGCAATTCTAAGATGTTTTGAAAGACCAGGAAGGATAAATAGCAGCCTTCTGTTATTCTGTGTTGTTCGAACTTGAGTTTCATTGTTCTCTTGGCAATGCCTCATAGATTCTTTTTGGGATTCAGGTTAAGCAATCGATCATTTCTTTAGCCCAGGTAATACGCTTCTGATGTTGTTTCTTTTTCATGACCAGCTTGACAAGCGCAATACCGCATTTCAAGCCCATGTCCAGGATATCTCTGTGTGTGGTGGCTCTTGATGCACTCCAGCCTCAGTTAGCTGTTTGTCACTATTTGATTCTAGTCCCCAACACTTTTAAAAAACAATATTCTAAATTTCTAAGATTTTGAATTAGGATTTTAATAAGCTGTAAACCATAATCATAAAAACCATAACAAATTAAGTTTTGCACATATTAAGTCAATCTTGTATTTTTTCACCTTTTAAGTTGAATAACTTAGACTACTAAACTAATACTACAGTATTCAGATTTTTCGAGCTTCGTCTGTATTTAAATGCATACTCTGTGAAACATTAGCCTTGGCAACTGTGTTTGTTATTCTAGTCAGAATTCAAAATAAACAAATTATAAACTAAGGAGGAAAAACTGGAAGACTTAAACAAAATTCTTGGGATAAACATCCTTCCACCACAAAGCTCAAACATGAGCCTTTTGAAAGATTCAAATGCAACATTATTGGAGCCCTAAAGGTTTGATGTAGTAAGTTTTAACTATAAAACAGAGTAATTTGTGTATGTTTAATGTTATTGGTTTTACTCTATAGGAATGATTTGCACAGTACCCTAAATATATTGACAGAAAACCCTAACAAAATATTAAGCAGAACATAATATAATTACTCATATGTCATTTGTTAACAATTTTGTGTTAGAAAAATCTCCTTGAAATATTTTTCCAGAAATTATCATTATAAAAGCCCTTCTGAACCACCTGTAGAAGAAAGCATAAACTAGTGGATTAAACATAGAATTGGACCATCCAAGCCATTTGAATGCTTCAATCGCTACAACTGGTATAGTGAACTTTCTCAAACTGTATAAACCAATAGACACAAAGAAAGGAGTCCAACACATGAGGAAAACTCCCAGCACTATAGCCAGAGTTATGTTTGCCTTGTTTTCTGTCTTGCTGAGAGCTTCTTCAGAATTTATTGTGTTCCGGATGCAGCGTGCCTGCTTCTTTGCTACCATAAAAATCTTAAAATAGATAGTCAAAATTATAATTGCTGGAATGTAAAATTCAAAAATTGTCTCAGGACTGAAATGCTTTGTAGCTGTAAATAAATCACATCTCTGGCTGAGAGTTCCTTGATTTATCCCACGTCCTATAATACTGATAGCAAGTAAAGTTGCAAGAATCCAGCTCACCAGGATCATGGTCAGAGTAAAACGAACATTGATTTTACTTGTATATGTTAAAGGATGACACACTGCATAATATCTGTCAATAGATATACAGCACAAGTTTAAAATGGATGATACACACAGTAATATATCAAATAGACCTCGCATTTTACATAGTAAATAACTTGAATACCTGCATGAGCTCATAGACAATATTGTGGTGAAAGGCAAAACTAAAGCTCCAACAAGCAGGTCAGTCACAGCTAGAGACAGGATGAGGTAGTTGGTTGGAGTGTGGAGCTGTTTGAAGTAAATAACAGATATGATTACAAGAAGATTTCCACATATTATCAGAAGTGACAAAGTTACAGCAAAAACATTAAATGCATAAGAGGTCACAGTTTGTCCATGCAGTTCTGCTGATTCATTACAGAGAAGTTGTTCTTCAACCATATTTTCAGTCCTGTTGAAAAGCAAATTCATCAATATAAATAACAGGAATTAATAAAAACAGATTTTCTTGCTTTTATAGATTTGCAGAGTAAGTAGAAATTATGGTGCCTGTGTGCTTCAGTCGAAGCCTGCAGTCAGCATGGAGATTTATGTCTTTGTTGTCTTTGTGACTAAACATCATACAGTACATGAGTCAAATTTATTATTCCATGTGCATGTGCTCATTGGCCTAACTTGCTTGTGGGTGTGGCTGGGAGTCCGTTGGTTTTAATTATACTCATATTAATCATGTGAAAAGACATACATAATGCAAAGACATGTAGACCATCTACTGAAAGACCAATTAGTCCCTACGCAGAGCTGGCTGTACCCTGCTGTAGCCGGTGAGATGGTGTGCACCATACAACCCCAAAATAAGAGGGGTTGATGGGGCTGACAACTGACATATAAAACAGATTGCTACTATATAAATTATAAATGACACATAACTCATTAGAGGGGTTAGAGATTTGGGAGTTATGGGACTTCTCAACCAAAGAAGATGGATTAGAGGAGGACAAACAGTTAAGATTATCCTTAACAGTTAAATACATTCCTGACAATGAACGACTCCTTAGATAATTGTCAATCTGGTTTCGGTGCCCATCACAGCACTGAGACTGCCCTCGTCAAAGTTTTCAATGACATACGAATAAATACAGACAGCGGCAGAACCACAGTTTTGGTTCTGTTGGACCTCAGTGCAGCGTTTGACACTGTTGATCACAAAATATTACTGGAACTTTTCGAGAGCTGGATCGGACTCACTGGTACAGCACTTCAATATGTATGAGTCTTACCTCAAAAATGGGCAGTTCTTTGTGTCCATTGAAAATTTCTCATCAGAACAAACATAAATCACATGTGGGGTCCCCCAGGGCTCCATCCTGGGACCCCTCCTGTTCAATATTTATATGCTCCCAGTAACCAAGATTCTAGCAGCCAATCAGATAAATTACCATAACTATGCAGACGACACACAGCTATACATTACATTGTCACTGGGTGACTTACATTCTATCCAAACCTTAACTGAATGCATTGAACAAATCAACGACTGGATGTCCCGTAACTTTCTCCAGCAAACAGAAACAAAACAGAAGTAATTATTTTTGGACCTAAAGAGGAACGATCCAGAGTCAGCACACAGCTTCAGCTAATACAACTAAAAACACTCATCAGGCCCGTAATCTAGGTGTAATAATGGACTCAGACCTGAACCTCCAGGGTCACATAAAGGCAATAACAAGGTCAGCTTTATATCACCTGAGGAACATATCTAGGATTAAAGGACTGATGTCACAGAAGGACCGTGAAAAACTGATCCATGCCTTTATCTTTAGTCGGATTGATTACTGCAACGGAGTCCTCACAGGTCTACCTAAAAAAGCAATCAGACAACAACAGCTGATCCAGAACGCTGCTGCCCATGTTCTCACTAGAACTAGGAAAGTAGAACACATCATCCCAGTTCTTAAGTCCTTACAATGGCTCCCTGTAGCTTAGAGAATAGACTTTAAAATACTCCTACTAGTTTATAAATCACTGAACGGTTTAGCACCAAAGTATAATGGAGATCTGCTGTCACTATACCAACCCAGCAGATCACTCAGGTCCTCCAACTCGAGCCTACTTAACATTCCTAGAATTAGAACTAAACAAGGAGAGGCAGCTTTCAGCTTCTATAGTCCACAAATCTGGAACAAACTTCCAGAAGAAAGCAAAAATGCTGAATCATTAGGCTCTTTTAAATCAAAGATTAAAACTCTACTATTCAGAGCTGCCTTTGAGCCCTTAATTGCGCTTTCTGATCATTATTTGATTCTCGTGGTTTAAGTTTTATTCTTATTTTTTAATTTCCATTTTAACCTATTGTGTTTTATCTGTTTTTAATCTATATTGCATAAAATTGTGGTTTATCAGTTTTTTATCTATATACCATAAATTTGTTCCTTACATCATCTTTTCTTATTGATTGATTGTGTCTATCTGTTAACCCTATGTTTCTGTTTTTCTCTAATCATGCTTGCAAACACATAGTTATAGGGTGAAAATAATGGGTGGGGGGCTAAGCTGAAGAGAATTGGAATAGAGACATATTCACAGACAGCAAAAAACACTGGAGCAAGACATCATCTGACTAATACATACCACTGCATGAACTCATTATAGAAGAGTAGGGCATCTTTATGAACTTGATCCAGACAGCAGAGAGCATCTTACAGGACTGTGCATCTTATGAACTCGATGCAGAAAGGACAGATCATCTGAACGTAATGCAGAAGATATTAGTAAATGTCATAAATGGTGTTGAAATGAAGGTGTCAGGATTCTACACTCCCTTATCATCTCCACCTGTGTTGTCCTGTCTGAACCTCCTCACCTCCTATTGTTTGCACCCGTGTTCACTTCCTATTGTCTTCACCTGTTCCTCCTCGTCTCTCCCTATTTAAGATCCAGCGAGCGCTTCAGTCCTCGCTGGATCATTGTCGTATCTGTCGTACATTTGCTGTGTATCGTCTCACCTTATGTTGCTACACTCAATAAAACCTCACCTGAACTCTGCTTCTGCGCCTGGGTCCTTCGTCATCCATGCAGCATACACGTGACAGAATGATCCAGCCAGAAAAAATAGACACAGCAGACGCCCCCTGTTTCGGCCAGCCGTCCAGTTGCGCCTGCAGCGCAGGCTTTGTCTGCCACCGCAGGAACCGGTCCCCTCTACGTCAGCGAGGAAGAACTGTTCGAATTCTTTCACGGGGACAAGTTTGACTACCTCTGCTCTAGAGGGGATCCATCTCCTAGCCGCGATCGGCGACACGCACGCCGCAAAGCTGCACAGAGTATCCTCCCTCGGACTGGTCAGACTGGGAGGACGGTGAGGAGCGGTATGTGGAGCAGCGGTCCTTGCTCGTCGGCTCCAGGCTTGCATACTGCGCTCCTGGAACCGGTCCGCGCAGGCATGAGTGGCCATCTCAGCCACGCAGCCGAAAGCAGGAGGCTCCGCCACCATCTCGCCGCAGACTGCGGCGCCAACAAGGAAGAGTGGACTGCTGGTCGGTGAAGTTGGCGTCTGCTTCAGCCTGTTCGGCACCGAACTTGGCGTCTGCTTCAGCCTGTTCAACCTTCTCCTTCTTCCAGTCTTTGCCCCCAGAGCCACCGGAGCCCTTTCAGTGTGTGATCCCAAGGCAGCTGGATTTGCCGCTGCCTCCGCCAGAGCTGCTGGATCCGCCGCTGCACCTGTCCTCAGCCGCCGCTTCTCAGCCGCCGCTTCTCAGCCGCCACTGCACCTGTCCTCAGCCGCCGCTTCTCAGCCGCCGCTGCACCGGTCCTCAGCCGCCGCTGCACCGCCTCCAGGTTCCCAGACCTGCTCCTTGTCTCCAGATTCCCAAACCTGGTCCCTGCCTCCGGGCCCCTGTGCCTGCACCCCTCTTGAATGTTCAGGCCCCGACGCCTCAGCATCGTCTCCAGGTTCCTAAACCTGCTCCTCGTCTTCAGGTTCCCAAACCTGCTCCCCGTCTTCAGGTTCCCAAACCTGCTCCCCGCTTCTGGGCCCCTGTGCCTGCACCCCTCTTGAGTGTTAAGGCCCCGACACCTCAGCGACGTCACCAGGTTCCTAAACCTGCTCCTCGTCTCCAGGTTCCAAAACCTGCTCCCCGCCTCCGGGCCCCTGTGCCTGCACCCCTCTTGAGTGTTCAGGCCCCGACGCCTCAGCGTCGTCTCCAGGTTTCTAAACCTGCTCCTCGTCTCCAGGTTCCCAAACCTGCTCCTCGTCTTCAGGTTCCCAAACCTGCTCCTCATCTTCAGGTTCCCAAACCTGCTCCTCGTCTCCAGGTCCCCAAGAGAGGACCGCCGGGCCGTTCGCCCATCTCCCGTCCCGCCAAGGGAAGTCCGCCAGTCCTTCGTCCACCCAGAGGATGCCATTCGGGTGGTCTGCCCGACTAACATCCCGTAAGGGGACGTCTGCCCGTCCATCCAGCCAGAGGACGCCATTCGGGCCATCCGCCCGACCTACGTCCCGTAAGGGGACGTCCATCAGTCCTTCGTTCATCCAGGGGACCCCATCGGGGTCGCCCACATGACACTCGTCCCGCCAGGGGACCCCATCCGGGTCGTCCACCCGACTTAGCTCCCACAAAGGGACGCCATCCGGACTCTGGCCCTCCTGCCATAGGCCCCCTCCTCCCACCCTCAAAGGGGTGCTTTCTCTTTGTTTTTTCTCCCTCCACGGCATCTGGAATCCACCTTTAAAGTGTGGGGGGGGGGTCCTGTCAGGATTCTATCCTGTCTGAACCTCCTCACCTCCTATTGTTTGCACCCGTGTTCATTTCCTATTGTCATCACCTGTTCCTCCTCGTCTCCCCGTATTTAAGATCCAGCGAGTGCTTCAGTCCTCACTGGACCATGGGAAATTGTGTATCGTCTCACCTTATGTTGCTGCACTCAATAAAACCTCACCTGAAGTCTGCTTCTGCTCCTGGGTCCTTCGTCCTCCATGTAGCATACACGTGACAGAAGGTTCAGAGGGGCCTTTTATCCGATCACACAAAGGATGCTGGTGGAACCATAACTTTTTAAAATATATACATTTTTTGGTAATATAACAGGTTTTTATGTTGTCATGACCAGAAATGGGTAGTAACTTGTTACATTTTCTCATTGTTATGGGAAAATTATTTCAAGATTAGTTCTGTTTAGGTATTAGTAATTATAAGTAAAGGCTTATCTGAAGGACTTACTTATTATTATTTTTTTTCTGTTATGTCTGTTGAGTAGGTGTTATGATATAAGTTCTGGAAGCTTGCAGGGAGGCAGAGCAGAGAGACAATGTTAGAGCGAGAGAGAGAGAGAGAGAGCACGTTGGCCCAAAAGGGCTTCCTGTACCATCATACTAAATATGTTAAAACTCTAATGGAGACTGAATCATCCTTATCCTTATTTCCATCTCTATGGTATTCTGGCAAAACAGTCTAGATTTTTAAGTAAGGGCCATATAACCGTATGTTTAAAAAATGACTGGGACAATGTCTGTCAACTGTTGGAAGGTAAAGTTTTCATCCCTTAAATATGGCCTGTCTTAAAGGGACAGTCACTCTAATATAGTAACTGTCATATACTGGGACTTCTACATCAATCTTCACCTCCCAGCATGTTTCTTGGGTTCTGTTATAGGAGAGAAATGAGAAACAACAGACACAATTATCGATTTGCCAGTCTCACCTATAGATGGGCTCAGCCCACTGAACCACAGTGGAAAAGGGCTTTTATTCAACACAGATTATACAACTCCTACCCCTCATAAATTACAGACCCAGATAAAACAAGATATAGAGTGCTCTATTTTAACTGGTTAAAGCCTGCGGTTCAACTGTGTCTGTAGAGGTAAGATAACACAGGATAATAAGTGACACAATAACTATTTACTCTGGAGCTCTAAATTCCTTTCTCTGATCACAGGTCAAAGGCCCAATATATAAACTATTCACATTCTGAGTTTTTGTAATTTTCTATCTCCCTATATGGCCTAATTTCATTTCCTGCAACTATTTTCCTTTCAGTCACATTTATGTTTTATTTAAAATCTTCTCAACCTTAAAAACTTTTTTCAGGAAATGGGCTGGAAGAACATCAGTTGGACAAGATGATGTCTTCATGCCTATACATAGTTTCTCCGTCCCATCCAACACACTGGCTCAACCTGTTCGAAACAGTTCAAGACTGTAGTACTCTCTCCCCTTGTCAGAAAAAGGATGCGGACATGGAAAATGAACACAGAGAATTCAGGTTTAAGATAAACCTGATACAGGCATACTAGAAAACAATGAATTTACGGAGGACAGATCAGGTGAAATACCTGGGGAATCAGCAGCACAGAAGAAGGTCATAACTACGCATAAAAGGTGACTACAGAAACACTAAAATGAGTGTGAAATAAAATAAACTTATTTACCTAAGGGAAATGAAATAAATTTAATAGAAAATTAAAGCTCTCAACAAAGGAAGCTCTCAACAAACTGATCAACGGGTTTGTAAAGACCTTTTAATAATGATATAAGAAACTACACATTTTGAGAAATCTGAACTGGAATACAATAATACAGTAGCTCCAAACCTGTGCAGATGTGATTCAAATACTATGAAAACTGAAACACAAATATACACACAGGAATACACCAAGGACATATAACATTAATAACTAAAAAACACAACACGGTTGAAGTAAAAAAAAGTTTCCTTTAAGTAGAAGCCAAATTCTTAACATCATAGAATTTACGAAGGGTTACCTAGCTTTCGGTTAACAGAGCTCATACAAACTTCTGGGGGTGTCCCCGACTCAGGATTTATATATTTGAATCACAATTTTTGAATTTTTCTATAGTGTGTATAGTGTATAATATCTACATGTGCAGGCTTTACGGGGAACTGCTGTACGCCCCACAGCCTTATGGGTAATGTGTTCATGTTAATTGTAGAATCTCTCCATTTTACATTATAATTTATGTTCCGAATGTAGTCATGTTCTTTAGTTATTATTTGACTTATGTCGTTGTCAGTGTTTGGTTGTATTTTTCCGTGCACCATCTTAGAGATTGAACTTTACAGGAGTTATTACTGCCACAATTGCTCACTCTTAAATCTGTGCCTGCTAATGTTAAAGTTGTGTAACATACAGCACCCTAGTAATTGACTGTGTGAAGGATAAGATATGTAAATCTCAGTTAAACAGGCTTTGCTTGTCAATGCATCAAATTTTCAACTATTTAGAGTCACCACAACAAATCGCACAAAATAATGCAAACAGTTATAGCATTTCTAAGGTCTATGGGAACTTCTCTTTGCAGTCTGTAGAAACACGGTAATGTTTTATGCTGTTAATTGCACAAATCGTCCTGATTAAAACCAATATAAGGGATAAGCTTTATTCGGCTGACATCTTGAAGAGAAGATCAGAGATTTTTTGATTATGAGTGATCTAGAGGAATATTAGGAACTCAGAGAATAAAGATGCAAACATCCACAGTGCATCTCTGAAGTACCTTTTTAAAACTAAGAGCAGAAAGGAAGCAACCTAATAATGGATTCTGTTTTGAACCTTAATTACATAGTAACATTTGTTATGTTTAAGTCAAAATTGAGGAATTAATCTTGATGGTTACTAACGGCTACCAAGGTATGTATAACTAGATAAAACTTTAGTTCATCTAACAACTCTGAGTACTCTCAAGTGTTAAACATACTGTAGCTTAGAGAGTAGACTTCAAAATACTCCAGCTAGTTTATAAATCAGTAAGTGGCTTAGCTCCAAAATATGTTGAAGAAGGGTTGTCTCTATACCAACCACCCAGACCACCCAGTACCTCCAACTCTAGTCTTCTACCAATCCCAAGACTTGGAACCAAATAATCAAGAAGCAGCTTTCAGGTTCTGTACTCCTCAAATCTGGAACAAACTTCCTGACGACTGCAAAGGTGCTGGAATATTGAGCTGCTATAAATCAAAACTTGGGGTGACTGTGGCTCATGGGTTAGGAGTTCATCTTGTAATTGGACAATTGCCAGTTCAAGCTCTAGCCACTCTGTTGTTATGTACTTGGGCAAGGCATTTTACTTATTGCCTACTGGTGGTGGATAGAAGGCCCGGGTAGAGGGCCTCACCTCTGTCAGTGTGCCCTGACAGGTTGCCAAGAGGAATGGAGCCCCAATAGAAGCTTTTATCTCTTTCCACACATGGTTTGGAACAGGCTGGAGTCTATGCTAGCTTCAGTTAGCTTCCGACTAGCTTCTGACCTTAAATATAATAGACAAATGTACTATGAGGCAGGGCCAAAAGCTGCAAAATTTATTTCATGGAGATTGAGGAAACAACAGAAGGAGAACACCATCTATAAAGTTCAGGACAAAAAGACAAACAAGTTGAAGAATTTCAGAGAGCATTTAAAGAATATTATGCAGGACTGTACACATCCAGACAAAGAGTGAGTGATTGATTCCCTCTAGTGTGGTACAAGAAGATGAGGGAATCTTCAGTTCCTTTATTAAAAGCATCGTCCAACTAGAAGGGATACTCTCCCACCATCATGGCAGGAGGCTTTTATCTGAAGATCGGAAAGGATAAAACTGATCCTAAAGGATATAGACCAATTAGCATATTTAAAATAGATTATAAATTGTTTGCAGCAATATTAGATACACGTTAGTGACACGGTGGGGTCCACTGAATGACAGCCCTGCTTTTGTCAGTCTGTTTAGTTTTCAATCTGTGTGTGCATAAATTAATTACATGATTGTAGTGTTAAATAGTTTGGAATCTTCGGACATGATAAAGTACTACACAAATGCAAGCCAATTACCCTTTTTATTTTACATAATCAGTGCTGTTCTGCACAAAATACCATGAATGAGGGAAGATAAATATTATTTCCGGGGGGTTTCCTGATATTTCTACTTGTTTAAGTGAATAGGCAACAACAGTATAGTTACATGTATTTCTACCATATAAGAGAAAAAGGACCGTAAACTCCTGAGTTAATAAATGATTAATAATTTTAAGAAATTTAAATAAATTAATATAGCTGGAATTTGACTTTATATACGTTGGAAAAAACAAATTATTGGTAGCTTTTGTTATTTAAATCAAAGAGGTAAACGTTACGAAATACTTAGAGCTCCAAAAGCTTAATGTAGTAGCTTGAAAATAATGCTTTTTAAAATCCATATCTGTTTTACTCAATAGGTGCAATATACATACTGTCCTAATTAACTGGACAGCAATACCAGAAACAAATATTAACCAGAAAATAAAATTCATTTATATCTTATAACAATTTTGTGTTAGAAAAGTCACCTTGAAATATTTTACCAGAAATTATCATTTCAAAAGCCTTTCTGAACCATCTATAAAAAAAAGCATAAACCAGTGGATTTAACATAGAATTAGACCATCCAATCCATTTAAATGCTTCAATTGCTACAACTGATATTGTGAATTTCCTTGTACTGTATAAACCTATAGATATGAAGTAAGGAGTCCAACACAAGAGGAAGACCCCCAGCACTATAGCCGTACATATGCTGGCCTTTTTCTCTGTCTTACTTAGAGCGGTTTCAGACTTTATAGTGTTCTGGATTTGCCTTGCTTGGCTCTTTGCCACCATCAAAATCTTAAAATAGATGGTTAAAATTATAATAGTTGGAATATAAAATATGATAACTGGTCCAGGACTTGATTCTTTTGTTGCTATAAATATCTTGCACCTCCAGCTAGGATTTTGTTTATGTATCCCACGAACTGTGATGCTTAAAGCAATTAGAGCTGAAATACTCCAGCTCACCAGCAGCATGGCGAGAGTAACACAAACATTCATTTTACTTCTATACCTTAAAGGATGACACACTGCATAATATCTGTCAATTGATATACAGCACAAGTTTAAAATAGATGAGGCACACAGTAATATATCAAAGAGACCTCTCATTTTACAGAGTAAATCATTTGAATACCAGCATAAGTTAAGAGACAGTATTGTGCTGAATGGCAAAACTAAAGCCCCAACAAGCAGGTCAGTCAGAGCCAGAGAGAGGATGAGGTAGTTTGTTGGAGTGTGGAGCTGTTTGAAGTAAATGACAGAAATTATTACAAGAATATTTCCACATATTATGAGAAGAGACAAAGTAACAACAAAAACATTAAATGCATAAGAGGTCGAAGTTTGTCCATGCAGGTCTGTTGATCCATTACAGAGATGCTGATTCTCTACCATATTTCCAATCCTGTCGAAAAACAATATAGAAACAGTAAAGAACAAAAAAAAAATATTGCTTGGTTTTATAGATTTGTAGAGATAGCAGAGATTTAAGTGATGTGTTTCACTTTAAGCTTTGTTGTGTTCTTTATCTCTGTGACTGAACAGCATGCTTGTCTTTAATGTATTACATGTTTGTGTTCATTGGCTTAAAGCTTTGTGGGTGTTGCCAGGAGTACTTGTTAACTAAAGCCAGGTGTACACTGTGCGATTTTGGACCGTTTTTGAGCCGATTTGTCACTCGTGCGACTTTTGTCTGGATCGTGCCGACTTTTGGCTTAATCGTGCGTGTTGCATCGTGTAGTGTACATTGGGTAACGACAGACAATTTACACCTCACGACCAGCTCCCAATCGGTCGCAAGAAATCGTAGTCGCCCCTCGTGAATGCCTCGCACTGTGGAAGCAATACTACAAGCTATTTCTCATACTGCGCATGCGTGTCACCATCGTTACTGCGGAAGTACTTCTGGTCTTTGACATTAACAACGGCACAGATTGCCAGGGCAGCACTTTTGTCTTTTGAGCGCATCCTTGCAATTCTCAGGCGTGCATTTTCACTCCCATGTTTTTCTTCTGCTTCTAGGGCCTGTCGTGTCGTGCAGTAAGAGCAGTCAGGTCACATCCGAACAGCGGTTCGTACAGTGTGAGCACATGAGTCGTGAGCTGTGAACTTTTAACACCTGCATTTCACTCGTACAGTGTGAGCCGGAGCTGAAGTCCCGTGACTGAAGAATCGCACAGTACGCCTGGCTTAAGGTGAGATGTGTAAGTATGCATGGCCGGCCCTGAGCTGCATGGTTCCCCATGCGAAAAGAGATTTTGGCGCCCCCTACTGCCCAGAACATAAACGTCACTCAATAACTGGATTACGTTGCTAAAAATATTTATTATTACTAAAATGAACAGTAGAGAGTATAAGAAGAACAGTGCAATAAAAAACATACTCAAAAAAATATTAACAGTAAATAATTACAAAAATTAGCAATAGAAAAAATATCTGAAAACAATAGTGCAATACTCAAAATGTAAACAACAGCCATGTATAAATAGCAAATAAAATAACATTAGTTTAATAGTGTAAAAAACAAAATAAATATGCAATCTGAAAATGAGGTAAATAGTAAATAATTGTACATAAAATAAGCCTGTGAATATTCTCATTCATCCAGGTCATGGTTATCTCAAGGAAATTTCAATCGAACGCAACTGGACTTGGTAATTTGACAAAACACATAATCAGAATTGTAAAAGCCCTCCAAGAGGTTAAATAGCTGAGTCTCCACACCAGTTAGTTGGACCAGTCCCAGCCTGGTCAGCGACGAGCATGAACTGATGAAGTCTCTTGGATAAGAGGTGAAACGTCTTCCAAGACCAATTACCAAGTCGAGTTGCATTCGATTGAAATTTCCTTGAGGTAAATAAAATACTAAAACATAGTATTGCAACTCTCAAAATATTTGCAATACTAACTAAAGTTCTTGCATTGGACTATATTGTTACTACTGTACTCACCTGGATCTACATTTTGATTCTGAGTCTGCCTTTCACAACCAAGAGTGCTGCTTTTTGCTGCATGAATGGCTGCTGCCGTTAAAAACAAAAAAGTCAGTTTAATTTTAAGTACCATGCCAAAGTTATTATAAAGCACATTTAAAAGACAGCTTGGGAATCAGCCAAGATGCTGTACATAAAGCATTAAAACAGAATATAAATGACAAGAAAACATAAAAGATTATAATAAGTAGAATAGGATCACTTGCAGATATATAAAACGCATATGAATAAAATTAATTTGAGGGAAATGCTAAGGAATAGAAGTCAGTTGTAGTACACTTTTTAAAGAAATTTACCTACATGTCTGATTCTTATGTTTATATTATTATATTTGTTTCAGGTATTCAACAACTCAGGATGACCATATTTTGATTTCTATAAAAAAGACACTTGGCCTGTTCCTAAAACACAAAATGGTATTTTATTTAGTGAAGAAATACTATAAATTTTAACATATTTAACCTGTTCCTTCTCCATTTGTTTAAAATAAATTTTCACTGAATGTTTACAAAGAATGAGAAAAGCGGAAATGTCCCCATAAAAGACTATGGCTGGTCACCCTATTTAATATCCAAATCAGTATCCTTCTCCCTCCTAAGTGTTTTATAACGGCTTTTGTGTAAGCTTGTCTAATTTATTTATTTATTACCCATTTTGCTCTTTACATGAGATGAATGGTGTGTCCAACAGTTTGTCCCAAAAGAAAAAAAGGAAAAAAAGGGAGAATTTTGCTCCCCCTCCAGCAGAGAGTGCCCTAGGCAATGGCCTAATCTGCCAATGCCCAGAACTGGCCCTGTAAGTATGGAGCTAAATCAGGGCCATAATGTTTGTTTATTTGAAATACATATTTGAAATTGAAAATATGTAAGCTGAAAATAAAAGTCAAGTTGTTATTTTGAACTCCGAAAAACAATAAATTGGATTCAAAGTTAAACAAAATGTATTGCATTTTTTAATTAATTTAAATCTCAGCTGTATTTTTATTTTGTCTTTTTCTAAATAAACTTTGATTCAAAAGTTTCAGTAATATATATTTTTTTCAAGTTTGAGATATTGTTTTTCTGTTTCAGATAATGTTTTTTTTTCAGATCTTTATAATCAAGGTCAAAACAGTTTTTTACAGTTTGAGATTTTTCTTCTAGCTTCAGATCCTTTTTCTACACTTTTCAGTTTCATACGTTTAGCACTGATGTGGCATGGTGGGTGGGGCTACACCTGTTGCCTTCGGGAAACGTGGGAATAAACCATAGACTGTAAAAAAGAATTGACAGCGCCTCCTCACTCCTCCCCGTTTACCAGAAAGACACACTTTCATGGGGGAATTCATGGCGGATTCACAGACTCCTCCTCCCCAGCTTTGACGAAGCATGTTCCTAAAAAGGGCATAGGGGCGGGACCTTCACTGTAGACTGTGCCCTCGCGGGGCATGTATGGGCGTGTAGTTCGGTCGTAATCGCGCCCATTCTGCTCCCCCATTTAACTCCCACAGTGTTAATTTTAACGCTTTGAAAAGAGTTAATATTTTAACTCTTTAATAGTGTTAAAATTTGACACCCTTGGAGTTGTTTTATGAGTACACAGAAGTGCACTTTTAACTCACAATTTTGTTATTCCCTTTCACTCTGAGTGTTAATTTTTTACATACACAGTGTTATTTTATGACACATTAAAATGTAGTTTTAACATTAAAATCGTTCTATTTCCTTACACTATGAGTGTTAGTTTTAAAATACAGTGTTATTTTAGGACACACTCTGAAAATTCTTGTAGTCACCTGCCAGGCTACAGAAAGTTAAGTTTAAATGTGTGACCAGCAACAATGATCAAGTAATAACATCAAACATACGTACATACGTCTTTTTCATTTTTTTATTTGAAAAAAATTGAATGACTTCCCAGGACCATATAGGAATTAGCACAATAAGATCAGGTACAGGTTAAAATATTTTACAAAGAACATAATGGCACAATATATTGGCTCTCATCTCCACTATAAGCCCTTTGTAAATCAAAGGGCTTATAAATGACAAGACTATCTACTTTAACAACATCTTTGTCCTTACTTTCAAATACTTTATAAGCATGAAAATGTTCATTGAAATGGTCAACCACAAGATTGTTTACACGGAAGCAGATAACACCGTCAACAACAATATTTTTTTCGATTCTGCAAAATACAGGCATTTCATGTTAATTTTTAAGACTGAGACAGAATTGGTCCCTATGAGAAATTGATGTAACAAACAGCACTCAAATAAAAACAAAATTAATCTCTTGTGAAGTGTAACAAGTTTTAATGTCCAAAATGGAGCAGGGCATTTCGAGATGTCCACTGTGACTCAATTCTTTTGAACAGCTCTTTATGAACAAGGGAAACTGATTTATTTCAGTCTCCACATGAATATACATTGGGGGTTACTCATGTTTACATTGACTGTGTAGCCTAAACAATAAATAGAGGGCTCTTCGAAAGAATAGGCTAGAGCCATAAGATACGACTCCCTTCAAAGAGCCCAAAATATCATCACATCTGCCTGATGCATGTGCCTATCCTGATTCAAATGGTATATTTTTAGTGAGTGTGAACCATAGACTGTATATAAATGGACTAACCTTCGTTGACGAATATGGGTACCTGTTTAGTTAAAAAAGGCAGAGTATCTGGACTTTAGGAAGAGCTAAAGTTGTTGCGTGTTCAGACATCACTCGCACCGCATTTCAGGTCGACGCAAGCCGCTCCGAGACCCACATCTCTGGCCGCTCCGAGAGCGGGGGAGTTACGTCGACTACGAATGCGAGTGGCGTGTTCACACTGGTCCAGCCGAGCCGTGTTCGGACCCAAAACTCAGTCAGCTCGACCTGTATGGTCCCTTGTGAAAACAAGCTTAGTTGTGTGTTTGCGTGCATGTGTTTGCGTGTGTTAGCCGAGTGACTTATGTCCGGGCCTGATTAAACAGAGACAAAAGTACGCCGCCACCACCCCTTCCCGACATTATTGCACGGTTTTACGTTTGACAAGAAACTCACCTTTAACGTTAGTTAATCCACCTCAAATCACCTTAATACATTTTAAAACAATTTTATCTTAGCACTTGATATTTGGCAGGTTAAGTAGGTTACCACTAAATAACTCGTGAATTTAATTAATAGTCTGCCTCAACCAGTTTCAATGACAATTCAGTTGCTTTACACGGCATGATATATTATCATTACGAATTCATATAGCGATTAACATCCTGCAGACATAAATATATTCTTTTCTTACCTTCTTTAAGCCATATAAGCCGCCGAAGTTTTTTATTTTCTGCCTTCTCCTTTTTCCAACCGACGTCGAGTGAAAAAGGCGCGCTGCGCACGTCCAAACCGGATGTTGAAATCAACTCCACCAGGAGTGAATGTAACTCAGTCACAGGTGTAAACAATTAACTCTCTTAATTGACAATGTTCACAGAGCTTTTTTATCACTACAAGTGTTAAAACAACACCAAAATCAACACCCACCAACTCAAAATTATTAACACTGAAAAAACAACACAATAGATTTTGCTGTGTAAGAAATTTACTTTTCAAAAACAAGAGAAGTAGTACCACGAGCACTGCTGTGTCCCACAGTGCACTGCTAGTTCATCTTATAGCGCTGACCTCAGTTTTCATGCTTTTCCTCTTGACGAAGCCCTGAGGAGACAGTGGTTAAGAGTGATTCAGCATGATTGGTTTGCTGTGACTTAGCACAGCAAAGTGTGCAGCCGTCAATTTCTACCAGGGACATATCTGAGGCAAAGTCGGAAGGTGGGAAAAGATGACTGAAGAAGGGAGTTGTCCCAGTGTTATTCAAATTTAACAAGTTTAAAATCCCCCAATCAAGACCCAGTGTGTGGGAACGTGTTGACAGACACGTAAAATATTTATATTTGTTGGGAGCAGTTTTGGTTGTACAGTCTGACAGCTGCAGGGAGGAAGGACCTGCGGAAACGCTCCTTTGTGCATCTAAGATGCAGCAGTCTGTCACTGAGATATCGATATTAAAAACATACTGATATATTTGTAAATGAGATATGAAATTTGACCACATCTTCTATATCGATATACGTAGTTAAAACTGTGACTAAACATTTGCTCTCATTTTGTGATAAAATATATGGGGACATATATCGTATATCCATATTTAGCCCAATTATATCGGGATATGACTTTTGGTTCATGTCGCCCAGCCTTAAATTGAGGTAAAGCTCAATAAAACTTTTAACAGTACCGATCCAAATCAACAACAGATTTAAATGGTCTGATTATGTTGTAATAATCGATTCTTCCTTTTGGGTCTAAATTGATTCTTGAAATTTGAATCAATACCCAGCTCGAATGTGTTGTTAATTTACCGTAAACCGCCTTTCCACATCCGGCCTGGCTCAGGCTTTGTGACAACATTCTTGCCGACTGGTCCTTGTTTTACACCCTAAGAATAAATACGTTTTACCAGTTTTTATTTTAAATCTGATCATTGTATATGAGATTAAGAAAATTACTGCAGTCCGAGGTTTGTGCCATTGTTGCTCCTCTTCAGTGCAGCTGTGAACTGTTGGAACCACTGGCACACTGAGCTGGGAGAAGTGAGCAGCCTGGTAGAGAAGGGCCACTGTATGGTTACACACTGCAGTCCCAGCCACACAAGAGCAACTGGACCTCACCAAAACAACAGGCTTTGAATCTCTAAGAACGATCTGTAGACAGAAAATTTAAAGTCAGCATATAGATTTTGGCAACACAAAACACAAACGTTGAACAAAACTAAAAAGACAGGACATATGGAACTAGGCCATATCATGTAAATGTAGGCAAAACTTGGACAGCACTTTACTTGAAACATAGGTATGCCTATGGGGCGCCTAAGTCACGCCCTTCTACTTCCGGTTCATGGATGAATGAGAGTCAATGGAGCGATTAAAGTTATTTTCTGATTCGGTTTTAAATGCGCCGTGGATCGAACATATGATGACCGTGAATTTTAAAACCAAATTTTGATGCAGAGAAAACGCTGATTTTCGACCGGAGGTAAAAGTTACTTTAGGTTTTGTGTAAAAACACTTATAGCGGACTACAACTACAGAAGAAGAATGAGAGTGATGGCCGTAGCCTCCACAATGAAGAAAGTAGTATTAAACATGGAGAAAACCTCTATACATCTGACCATGTGGAAAGTAGCAGCTATGTCGGGGGTAAAGGAGTCGGTGGAGTGAGAGCCAGCATGGAGGAGAAGCTCTACAAACTGTAGGTGAGTGTTTTACGTGCTATAGCTAGTCCCTGCACTGCTCGACATCAAACCAATTCCAGAACCTCAAACTCAAAATGTCAAACTATATTTAGTCAGTTCAAATGATACAAAAAGTTAAATAATCTTATATAGTACCTTAAACCTAGTTTTACCCATACAAAGCAAAGCTTAGCCCAAGTTTAAACAAACATCTGAAGTGAAAAGCTGAGCATTAACATCTCAGTCGAATTTACGAGGCTGAAGCTGGTTTCCATTACACGCTTTTGACTCGGGAAATATGGAAGTGTTCAAAATTAAATAAATGAATAAAACATTATGAAATAAATATCAGCATGAATTAATATTAAGTAAATATTTAATGTGAAAATGAAATAGTCAAAAAAGGAATTCTGTTAAAATGCAATGCCCAATATTTATATAATATAATTTAATTTTAGACTATATATTAGTATTATTGTATATATATTTAAATTTTTTAATAATTTCATTGTCACATTATATTTTTATTCAATAGTTATTCATGTTGTTATTTATTTCATAATGTTGTATTTATTTGTTTAATTTTTAACACTTTGGCGTTCCATAGAGAAATGGCTAAAGAGCAATTAAGCCATCTCTTTCTACACTGTTGAATTATCTAGTCCGAGTTTCAAAAGTCTGGGTTATGTAGATTAGTTGCCACAGCTGATCTAGTGTGGTCTAGATGCAAAAATGCTGAAATCTGCTTTTAATAAACTTTCACAAATCACAGGAAGATTTCACAAGATGCAGTTAGTTTCAAATGTTCTGCTATTAGTACATAATAACATAGTCCCTGTTTAAAATGTCTAGGTTATGCAGTTTTCAAACTGGAGCAGATTAAAGATGCTCAGAATAAAGAAAACATTCTTGTAATTGCCCTTTAGCCATTTCCCGAATCAGAAGCCAAAAACGGAAAGCCAACTTCAGCCTCTGATTGAACTTGAACACATACAACCAATGACACCCTACTTTCAGAATATGAGGTTTTTCTGCCTTCCTCATCGACCTGAAGCACAGTGCCCTCACAGATAACTCTCCTGTTTACCTGTCTTTATTTGACACTTGAATTGCAAACAACACAGATTATAGCAAAGCAGTCTACTCCAGGACACAAACATATCTAAACATTTGATGTCAAATGGTGTCTGTTGCACTCATTGTTAATGTGGTATCTCACAGCTATGTTAATGCCATCCACTATAACTTGTGGAATATAATAAATGAAATATATAAACCAAAGTTCATTAACATCAAGCATGCTAGCCTAGCGCTAGTTAGCTAGCTAGCCAGCAACCGAGCCAGAAGAAAACATGTATACAAGACTTCCCTTCATATCCATGAATGAATGATGATGCATACATCTTAAAACCCTTCTCCAACTTGCTGTCGGGAGATGAAGATACTCAAAAATCTAAAATTGACTAAAATGCATACGAAGCCTACCATGCTCCTAAGAACCTTTATATTGGGTTATTATAAGGGGTATGAAAACTTATGAACCCCGAAGTTGTGGTTTCCTAAAGCTTAGTTTATGCTTCTGAGCTTTAATGGAGACGGATTGATGCAACGCCATTATCCATCGACGCAAGGGCTCTCCGTCACCTACACAAGGACGCACGGAGTAGAGGCCCAAATTTTAACTATCTGTCTCCGTCGACAGAGAGCGTATGCATCTGATTGGTCAGTTTCAGTAACAACCAGAGATCGCATCACCAGAACGGGGCTCTATAGTCGCTGTAATCAGTAGTTAATGCAGCGTCTGGCCACTATATGCTTTATATTGAAAGGATAACTTATCTAATCTCTTCCTTTGGCGATTTTGAACACAAGGAGGTGTAGGAAAACAAGGAGGTGTAGGAAAACAACAAGAAACCGCTGCTGTGTTTTGTTTCCATGTGTTTCTAGAGTATTCTGTAATCCGCACTTCTAGTAAAAAGCTTTACAGCTTAATCAAAACTTACTTTCTGTCGTTCATTGTTCCTTGAGGAAGAAATACGTTCACAAGCCTAGAAAAAAAACAGAGACGGCATGAAAACTTAGCACCCCCTGCTGTCCTGGTCGAGCAACGCTGAAAAAAACAATAGAGTGGAGTGGAAGAGCGGAGTACTATAAACAGAAAACGTCTCCGTCAGTACGTCTGCGTCTGACTGCAAATGTGCGGTCTGAGAAAAGCATAAACTAGGCTTAAGCAGGATGAAAAGGTCTATTTCAATGGGTTAGCAACAACATACATAGAGATGATTGTACAATGTGGGTTCTGATGCATTTTGGAGTACTTTGTGATCGAGCAGAACGTTTTGACATATATATTGTGGGGGTGAATGCTAAGGGTTTGCAGAATTCTAGTACACACTTATACTAGACAATAATACACAAGGTGCTACAAAGTAAAACAGACGTTACTCAGTAATAAACATGGCACTACACAGTAATACACACAGTTACAATACAGTAATACACAGTACTACACAGGATAACACACTATTACACAGTAATAAACGACTACACAGTAATAAGCCCAACTACACAGTAAAACACACTACTACTCAGCAATACACAGTACTTCACAGTCATTCTCACAGGTACTACACATCGATAATACACACTAATACAGAGTAATACACAGAGTTACTACACACTAATACACACAGGTACTACACACTAGCTTAGTACTGTATTGTACCATGTAGTACTGTATTTTACCATATAGTACTGTATAGTACTGTATTTCACCATGTAGTACTTTTACTGTATTGTATGATGCAGTACTTTGTAGTCCAGTATTGTACCATGTAGTACTTTGTAGTCCTGAATTGTACCATTTAGTACTGTATAGTACTGCATTGTACCTTGTTGTACTGTATTTTTCCATGTAGTACTCTGTAGTACTGTATTGTAGAATATAGTACTTTGTAGTACTGTATTGTAACATGTAGTACTGTGTAGTGCTTTATATTACCATGCAGTACAGTGTAGGACTGTATTTTACCAAGTAGGACTGTGTAGTATTGTTTTGTACCTTGTAGTACTGTATTTTGCCATGTAGTACTCTGCAGTACTGTATTGTACCATGCAGTACCGTGTAATAATGTATTGTACCATGTAGTACCCTATAGTACTGTATTGTACCATGTAGTACGGTGTTGTACCATGTAGTACCGTGTAGTACTGCACTGTATCATGTAGTACTGTATATGACCAGATAGTACTGTGTAGTACTGCATTGGACCATGTAGTACCCTGTAGTCCTGTATTGTACTTTTTAGTACTGTATTTGACCATGTAGTACTGTGTGGTACTATATTTCACCATGTAGTACTGTATTTTACAATGTAGTACTATTTAGTACTGTATACTGGGTTTTATTAGGCCTTCAATGTATAGACTGTGAGATGAACTTTGATGACCTCTGATCAGCAACAAATGACAGTGAAAGCTGCAGCTGATTGTCACACACTTACTCAATTTACAGCTGCTTAATCCTCTTTTTTGCTGAAAAAGTACTCCGAACAAATAGTTCCGTTTCAAAAACCGTACAAGGTATCGGAAAAATTATTGAAGTGGGAGCCAGAGTTATCTTTTATATTCAATAATATCACAGCACAAGTCTCTACCTTATTCACAGTCTGAGAACGAACAAGAGAGAGATCACTAAGAAAATATCTCTGTTTCAGAAAATCCAGAGCAGGCTCAATGTTAAAGTATAGCAGAAATCCCTTCAGAATGGCTTCCACCCTGAGCGCTTTAGAGCTTGCTGAGAGAAAACCGTGAGACATAGAGAAATTTAAAAAAACCTTGTGTGAATCAGAAATGTTCAGTCTATTTCATGACCAAAACTCATGTAACTAGTCTGAAAGATGTGACTGTGACGGCGAGTTATAATATTACCATCAGGTTCCAAAATGACATCGCTGCACACTCTGCTTAACAAGCTGCTCCACTCTAGAAATGGCGATTTGGGAAAACTTTGGGTCAAACAGAGTGAAATTTTGAAAAAGCCATAACAGCTATCGACATCCGGTCTTCACTGCTGAACAGAGTAGCTACACCCTGATTTTCAAATGGGGTTTCTACGTTATTGTATGGTGACACAGTTAATCCTCAAAATTAGTGGTTTTTCATAATTTTTTACTTCTGGCTCCATTCATTTCCTATGAGATTTTTTGGTGTGGTTTTTTGCTAATTACGTCATCATGGTTACTCCAATCGCCAATAAAAGTAATAGCCTGGATGGCGTGATCGAGCCGGTCGTTCTGACATGTACAGTGCTCTGCATAAATGATTACACCCCCTTTAAAAAGTATGAATTTAATCAGTAGCTCAATGAACAAAAGAACAATTTCCAAACTTTCCACAAGGCCGAGTTTTATTGAGCACTTATTTAACTCCATAACTTAAAATAAGGTTAATAATCTAATTTAGATCACAAAATCTTCACTTTTACTCAAATTGGTTGAAACAAAAATGAATACACCCTGCAACAAAAACTACTACATCTGGTATTTTGTATTAGCACCATGATTTTTAAGGACAGCACCAAGTCTTCTAGGCAATCTAGGCAACATCTACCTTTTTCAATACTTCAAGAATAACCTATTTTAGAGCCTGGATGCTGGATGGAGAGGGATTCTGAACTTGTGGGTTCAGAATTCCCCACAGGTGTTCGATTGGGTTCAGATCAAGAGACAAACTTGGCCATTCAATCACCTTCACCCTGTTCTGCTTCAGAAAGGCAACAGTAACTTTATAAGTGTGGTTTTGGGTCATTGTCATGTTGGAAAAGTGCACGACGACAAGTGCACGAAGTGATGACAGCATCTTCTCCTTCGGTATAGAGCAGTACATTGTTGAGTTCATGATACAATCAATGAAATGCAGCTTCCCAACACCAGCAGCACTCATGCAGCCCTACATAAGGACACTGCAACCACCATGTTTCACTGTAGGCACCATGCATTTTTCTTTGAAATCCTCACCTTTACGTCACCATACAGTTTTTAAACCATTAGTTCCAAAAACAGTGAACTTGGTCTCATCACTCCAGAGTATAGAGTCCCAGTAGTCTTCATTTTATCAGCATGGGCCCTAGCAAATTCTAGGCTTGCTTTTTTGTGCATGGGCTTTAGGAGAGGCTTCCTTCATGGACGATACCCATGCATGCCATTCCTCTGCAGTGTGTGCCGTATGGTGTCCCGGAAAACGGTCACTCCAGTTTGGCTTTCTACTGCTTTAGCTAACTGCAGTGAACTTGAATGGCGATTTTCTTCAACCCTTTTCATCAGAAGACGCTCCTGTCGAGATTTTAACTTCGGTGGACGGCCTGGACAGCCTTGTGAGATGGTTGCACTTCCATCTTTTCTCAAATTTTTTTGATTACTTTTGCTACGGTATTTTGACTGATATGTAAAGCTTTGCTGATCTTCTTGTAGCCCTCACCTTTTTTGTGTAAAGAAATGATTTCCCTTCTCAGATTTCTCTTCCATGGGGAGACATTACTGACAGCATGACATGGGAAGGGCTTTTCTTTGTAAAGTAATGCCCTTTTATAGTCACCTGTCTGCTGGACACCTCTTAAATCCATCATTAGACTCGCCTGTGGTTGAATGCCTGTTAATTAGAATTTTGTAGTATTAAGTGTGGCTTTTCTCCTAGGACTATAATTGGGGTGTACTCATTTTTGCAACCTTGGCTTGAATGAATTTGTTAGGCAAATCACTTTTTTGTGTGTGCAAATTAACAAATCTTGTTAGCAATCAATGTACCACATTCGTGGGAATATTTTATAGTATAGTATATCATACAAAATGTTGATTCTGAAAGGAAGCTAAAGCTTTTCTGACAAACGTAGTGGGGTGTACTCGTTTATGCAGAGCACTGTATATTGTGGGGGTGCGTACTACGGTATGACCCGAATTAATTTCCGAAAATGTTCAAAAGTGAACAGTAATAGGTGCCTGCCCATGCAATTGCATGGATGTAGTACAATGCATTGCAATCTTAGTGACAGGTGAGCTGGTATAGCATGCCACCATGCAACTCCAAATTTTGTAGTCAGGTGCCAGGTCTTGAGGGTTTGGAACTGCTGATTCAACAGCTGGTTCAGTTTGTGTTTCCTGTGTAAAATTTAGATTGGTCTTTCGGGACTTGCAGTCTTGGGCAACTGTTCTGTCAAGGAAGAGCTGGTGTTTAGCTCCTCTGGTATCTCTACCGATGCCCTTCTGTGCTTTGATCCACTTGACAGCTTGTCTTAGCCTCAATGATGCCTTACATGAGCTTACATGTTGTGGAAAGACTTGGTTATTGGCCGATAGTTGGATGGAACTGCACCTGTGGTGGGATCCTTCATGATCAGGATTGTTCGCCCTTCCGTTAGACATTCTGGGCAGAAGGTTCATTTGTGCAGCCAGGCGCTCATGGAGTATTGAGTTTCTTTAGCCAGTAGGCATCAATCATGTCAGGGACTGGTGCTGTCGTTTTTCATACCTGATACTCTTTCTTGGATATCTGCCACTGTGATGGTAACTGGATTGTGCTCTGGCAGGTTGCTATGCTCCTCTCTCAGAGACAGCAGCTGTTGTGTGCGGCCACCTTTACCCATACTTTCTTCCAGTATCTTTCAGTAGGCAGTAGCCCATCTCATACCAGTAGACAGTCTTGCCCAAGGACCCACACTTGATGCGGTTAAACCGTGGCAGGTTGCCAAAAGAGGGTGCAAGTGCGATGCCCAACCACTCACCACTTGCTAAATTAGGTTCAATAAAACGTGACATTTTTATGTAATAACATAAAAATATTTTGGAAAAAATATTTTCTTTTCAGATATGCAAACTAAATATTTGATAGTTTATGGTGAGCTGAGTTGTTACGCTCATCGGCGTTGTCCAAAGGCATATTTCTGCCTTGGGGTGCAAAAATCTTTGCCCATATAGCTCTGAACATCATGTCACTCTCAGAGCATAGGCACAATGCTGGTAGGAATTAAATGTAATCAAAATCAATGTCACTGGCTGGGATTTTACTCAATCTTAGTTTACTTGCCATTTTAAAATGGAAGATATTATTGTATATTCCAGGAAATTGAAATGATTAAACATCTAAATTGCCCATGGGATACTTTTTAAAGCTTCAGAAGCTTTAGGAAAGGCCATATTACCGGAGCTGAGATACCTTGAGATACAATTTCCTGATCAATTTTCCATCATCCCATTCCAGAGCATGGCTAAAAGCATATGAAAATCTGGAAGGATATCAATGGACAAAATTGGTGTTTGTTATCGGGATCCAGATCTGGACTCTTCCTACCAAGGACTGGGAGGGTAAGTGGATCAACGGGCAGCTAGGTTATGTCTGTGGTTTTTTTTTATGTGTTTCAAAATCTGACCATTAATCAATCATTGCTTCAAAAAAATAACATAAATTACAACTTAGTCTGTTCCTCGCTGTGATCACAAGACATGTAAACAGAAACAAGAAGAAATCACAAATATTATGATTCTGCCATGTTTTACATGTTTACTTGTTCCTACGTGAGCAACAAGACAGAAAAGCCCACATTAAAATAACTGTAGGAAGTCCTCTAAGAATCTTAATTTCAGCATAAAAGCATGCTAAGAATCTTAATTTCAGCATAAAAGCATGCCAAGAATCTTAATAAAAGCAAAAGATCAGTTTAGTTTACTGTTCCAACTTTTCTGTTACACTGCCATAACTTAACATAACTTTTCAGTGTTCATAAGCCATTATAGTAAATCTGTGGACACATTTTAGTTAAAATCCTTAGAAATACTAATGTAAAAGTTAACTTTAAATTATGTTTTGAGGGGAAGTTTCCTGAAATGAAATGGTCACTGGACAAGCAAAATCCATTGAGATGGGTTCCAACGCTCGCTTTTCTTCATCGCACTCCAAGCAGAAATTAATCTTTCCCTCTGAGCTGGATCTTTTAGAATGTGATAAAAGGCTCGGTCTTTAACTTGACATCAGGGGCACAACACGAGTCATTTACCTCCCCTTGAGAAAATTCCACCAGCCACCACTTCTGTTATATAAATAAGAAGAGGAGCAGCAAAAGAAAAGGAGGTGGAGCAGCAGTGCTCGTCAACAACAGATGGTATCATCCAGCATATTTTACTGTGAAGTGTTGTTTCTGCAGCCCATATATTAAACTCTTGGTAGTAAGTTTACGTCCAGTGTTATTTTGGCAGTTGTTTACATTCCACCTTCAGCTGTTGCCAATAATGCATGTGATGTCATCAGTTCTGTTGTTGCCAATGAATTACATTCTTCAAAAGGTTCAGTTCGAGAACAAGCTCAGCATCCTCCTGTCCTGTTTCCAGCCAAAGAGACATCCCACTCTCCTCTGACCAACACATGTCCTGTCACACCTCAAATGTTTTATCTTCCACTTCAGTGATGAACTCTTCTTCTTCCACAACTTTGTCTTCAACCAAGTCAGAAGAATCTGTTACCCCCTTTATCTCACTCTCCCACCTGTCTGCCTCTAGAAAACAGGTGAAGAGGCAGTTGGAGAAACTGAACCCGAACCAGGCCGCAGGTCCAGATGATGTCAGCCCCAGAGTCCTGAAGACCTTTTCAGAGGAGCTCTGTGGTATTCTGTAGCCCCTCTTCAACTTTAGCCTGACCCAGGTGAAGGTTCCAGTGGTGTGGAAGACACCCTGCCTTGTTCCAGTACCAAAGAAAACTCACCCATCAGTCATCAATGACTATAGACCTGTTGCCCTGACATCCTACATAACGAAGGTCCTGAAGACCCTTCTGTTGCCCCACTAAAATCAAGACCGCTGCAGTTTGCTTATCACCATGGAGATGGCATCGAAGAGGCCATCATCAACCTTGTAAGGTTTTTAAGAGGGAAAACCTTAACTCAACCCTGAATGACTGATGCAGCAAGCAGTCGACGCAGGAAAAAAATGCAAAAAGAGTCCAGAAGTTTGCAGAGCTCTGTGATTTTTATATTTTTTTATTGCTTGAACATACGAATAGAAAGGAACATGGGTTCCCCACCTCAAACAGCCAAAAAGACACCCCGACAAACAAGCATAGTCTTATTTTAAAGGTTACAATCAGGCCATAGCACCTACAATTAGATGGCGACAGGAGTCATATCTAAACTAATTTTTACAAATAAACCCCAGAGAAATATTTAAACTTTCTTTTTACATATTTACAACCTAAACAATTTAAAGTAACAAAATGCAAACCAACCAAAGTTAAAGAAATTGAATACAACATCCTTTTCTTCCTTCTCTAAAGCCCAATGGATTTTCCCTTTGTGAAGCTGATTAAGCACACCAGATGCTCATCAGGGCTGCTCATGGGTGCGCTTCTATGGCAACACCTGAACAGGTGACCTCAGAGAGAGAAACAAATTATGAGAACAAAAACAAGCAAACAAAAAACATATTAAACTTAAACTACTTAACTGTTCTACCAAGGTTTACTCTGGAAAAACTGGACATGATGATGCAAAGTAGAAAATATGGACAACTCTGAGCATCCTTTTCGTGAGACTATCCTACAGGAACAGATAATCTTCAGTCGGAGGCTTATTCAGTTTCGCTGCAACACAGACAGCTACAATTCTTTCTCCCCACAGCCATCCTTTCTCTCCACAGAAATATATCTTAGATTGGTGGGGAAAATAAATAAATTAAATAAATCAGGAAACATGTTGGATGTCTCTGTGAACAGTCTTATGGCTGCAGGAACAGATCTCCTGAACCTCTCAGTCCAGCAATTAAAAGAGATCAATCTTTCACTGCTGCAGCTTCTCTGGCTGGTCAGGACATAGAAGTAGCTGCAGTGAAAGATTGATCTCTTTGATATGCAGGACTGAGAGGTTCCGCAGATCAATATATATATATATATATATATATATATATTATATTATATTATATATATATATATATATATATGTGTGTGTGTGTGTGTTTGTCATTGCCGGTGATCCTGCCTCACCTCTTTGCAAGACAGAATGAACCAGCTAACCATAAAAGGTATGGGACCCCCATACCCCCTCGGGAATCCTCCTCAGCAGGTTCTGCAGAGAATCCCACATAGGTGGTGTCGAGAAAGATTTGCTTAGCCTCTAACTGCCTTATTCTGAGCTTCTCACCCCGCTTCCTCTGATGGCTTGGCCAGTAAGCAGCCAGCTATAAACCACCAGCCCTGGCCATTAACATGAGCTCTTTCTCTTTGACAACTTGCACTTGGGAACCGGGCTGGATTCGTTTTAGTAGCTTGGACAGAAAGCTCCAAGGGTGTTGTTTTAAAATGTGTCTATAAGCAACCGATAAAAAGGATTTAGTTAAATCCAAGCACCGACACTTTTTATTACCACCGAAAAATCCCTTGAAGGTGACACGAGTCAACAATTTAGAGGTCCATAACTTCAATGGAATTTTGATTGTTCTCTAATTGCAAAGCTTAGCAGGGATACAGCCAAAGTTGCGAAAGAGTAGATTACATTAAAATATCAAATCAAATTTACCTTTCCTTAAAACTGTGGCTGAGCAGACTTATGATTAAATACATTTAAATCAAGACACAGAGAGGGTCGTATCCATCTTAGCAGTCCCTCTTGTGAAAATTCATTTGATTCAGAGGAAACCTTATTGAAATCCAACATTCCCCAAATGGCAGTTGTCAGTCCCATGAATCCAACAATTAGGGAACCCTGATGTGGGATGATGGAAATCCTTAAACTGAACAGAAATCTTGAACAGGAGTCCAAAAAGGTAAATCCATCAAAAATGGAAACAACAGTGTGAGCAGCAATTTTGAGACTCTGAATTTTGAAGCCTCAACCCCTGTTGTCCCATGGATTGTCCCCTAATTGATGCAGAAATTCCAGTCTTGAGTCAAAACTTTCTCCAGAAAGCTGCTGTGTTGCTGCTGTAAGTCCTTGCACAATCTCTGTCCGATGTTGACTCAAAGCTCTGCCGGGGAACAACCAGTAAGTTGTTCCATAGGTCCTTCTTATATACCTTCTAGGTGTAACATAATTTGTATACGCGACTGTTTGGTACTTCTACCGGAATCTTAAAGGGACTATGAGGAAGTATGAAATGTGCTTGTGATTGCCCGATCAGGCCAAATGCGTAACTGCAGCCTTAACTTTAAGCTTGTGCATGAGGCGTGCATGCTGTACGTGCGCTCGCAAGGGATAATAAACAAAAAAATAAGTCAGTCAGCTCCGTACTCGACAATTTACACCTTTTTACGCATAATTTTGATTGAGGTAATACATTAGATGTGATATATTTAGACCAAATCAATTTTAGTGTATTTCTAGGATGTGATATGTGGGCAAATTTGTAGCAAAGACCTGACAAAGCGTTGTGCGAGTAGTTGATGAAACTCTGCTGATTGTAAAACAGATAGTTAATCCAATCCACATTTTTATTAATAGTGTGCCCCAAAACAATTGACTCAAATCCTGCTGCAATCTTATTTTTAGCTTTAAACTGCTCCGGGACCCCACAGGGCACGCCGATCGCATCAAAGTAAATATGCTCATCAAAACTACCTGGAATAGGTGTTGCTCTCCTGGTCATGTGATGCGTAGAATCTTCACCCTTCCTGAAAGGATCAATTGCAGTCGAGGCATGATAAGCTAACATCATCAGAGTAGACCTCAGCTTGCCATCATCACACCCAGTAAACGTCCGGTCCCGCCTGTTTCTGTTTCAAAATCCATGTACGCAAGTGAATTTTAGAAGAGCAAGTCAAATAATCCAGTTTTGTATCATCCATAAGTTTGTCAGACTTCCAACACTCGGAAAAATAATCTTCCGCTCGTCCCTGATGCAGAGTCCAAACGGCGCCCCCTAACAAAAAAATAACACACAAACAGTATCAATGTATCAGTTATTTTAGCTCTGGAGCCCAAGAGCTTCACAGAATATGTCATGTGTAAAGTGCTTTATAAATAAATATGGTATGGTATAAAACCATTAGAAAATAAAAAATCTCTAATAAAACTTCAACTTCAGTAATGATTTCACTGCTCATAAATCACAGAATTTGTGATCCCATAATTCCTTCCCCCCTTATTCATTGAAAAGGGAAAAATGAAGAATAAAAAATGAAAAAACAAAAAGAAAATGAATGATTAAAATGATCTGGGACAAAAATAAAAGAACAATAATAAAAACAAATAAACGAAAATCAACGTTAAATGAACTAGGCTTGAATGAAGATTGTAGTCGGATTTAGACTCTTAATAAAAATGAGAGAGATTCCTTTAAACGTTTGGAGGTTTTAATATGATTTGAATTGATCATACAGGAAGACACATCACAGTAAAATGCAGAATACTGACCTGTCTCAGCTTTATGAAAACAAATAATCCATTTAGAAACCCCTGTATTCCTATATCTGTGGCTCTTCTGAACAAGCACAGATGCAATTAGACCAGTGCTTCTCAAATGGTGGGGCCCGCCCTCCCCGGGGGGGCGCGGAGGGGTGGTTAAGGGGGCGTCAGATCACCCCCACGTGCCTCCTGGGAGCCGAGGATTTTATTCATACCTTAACTGTGATTAAGCCTCCAGTCACTAGGTGGCAGCAGCCCATTAGAAGAAGTCTAGACAGACAGATCTGAGAGACAAAGATGTTCTCTAATCCACGCTGTGGGAAAGGGAGATGCAATCGCAGAATTTAACAATTAAAAATGAACTACACAAACGCCGTTCCTGTAGTGATCTGGCGGCTCCGTCTCCTGTAAGGCTGCCTGTTTGCTGTTACCAGGAGGTCAGCCCACCTCTCCCTGCAGACAGACTAAACCTGCCTACCATAGCGAGAAAACCCACAGAAAAAAAACCCCAAATAAACAAGTTGACGCTTAGCGTAAGGAACAGAGATATTTAAGAAAGGCGGGACGTTTTGCGCTGCAGAAAGATCTTATTTAATAGGGCCTATGAAATATATGAGATTATTCATTTTGCACATAGGATGTTTTAGTTCTTTAAAAATGACAGGAAAATAATTGAACCATAGCACTGTTAGATTTTGCAAAATAGTTGTGAATAACAGTAAATGTGGTATTTGGTTTTTGATTTGGTCCTCCCAACATAGTACAAACTCCTCCTCTTTCTGCCTCCATCATGTCGATGGCCATCCGGTTTTCCCAAGCTACGAGGGAAGTGGCGTGTAACTGCTCAGCCACAACATGCATAGCATCGTGTGTGTAGTTGATGAACCTCTGCTGATTGTAAAACAGATAGTTAATCCAATCTACATTTTTATTGATAGTAGGCCACAGAAAAACGTCACGTCTCTTGTGGGGAAGGAGCCGGAGCTGGTGTGCAAGGTTGAGAGGTTGCGACTGGACATCGTCGGCCTTGCCTCGACGCATGGCTCTGGCTCGGGGACCTGTCTCCTCAAGAGGGTTGGACTCTCTTCCACTCTGGAGTTGCTCCCGGTGAGAGGCGCCGACCTGGGGTGGGCATACTTGTTGCCCCCCATCTCAGCACCTGTACGTTGAGGTTTAACCCGGTGAATGAGAGGGTAGCCTCCCTCCGCCTACAGGTGGGGGGACGGGTTCTGACTGTTGTTTGTGCTTATGCACCAAACAGTAGATCAGATTACCCACCCGTCTTGGAGTCCTTGGAGGGGGTGCTGGAGATTGCTCCTTTTGGATGATCCCTCGTTCTGCTGGGGGACTTCAACGCTTACGTGGGCAATGACAGTGAGACCTGGAGAGGCGTGGGTTGGGCGGTATGGCCCCCCCAATCTGAACCCGAGCGGTGTTTTGTTGTTGGACTTCTTTGCTCATCATGGATTGTCCATAACGAACACCATGTTCAAGCATAAGGGTGTTCATGTGTGCACTTGGCACCAGGACACCCCAGGCCACAGATCGATGATCGACATGGCTGTCGTTTCATCTGATCTGCGGCCGCATGTTTTGGACACTCGGGTGAAGAGAGAGGCGGAGCTATCCACCGACCACTACCTGGTGGTGAGTCGGCTCAACGTGGGACGTTTTGGGTCGGTGGATGGAATACTTCGAAGACCTCCTCAATCCCACCGACACGCCTTCCTGTTTGGAAGCAAAGTCTGGGGACTCTGGGACGGGCTCTCCAATCTCTGGTGCTGAAGTCAACGAGGTTGTTAAAAAGCTCCTCGGTGGCAAGGCTCCGGGGGTGGATGAGATTCGGCCGGAGTTCCTCAAGGCTCTGGATGTTGTAGGGCTGTGTTGGTTGTGGCGGCACTGCAATATTGCGTGGACATCAGGGAAGTTCCCTTGGATTGGCAGACCGGGGTGGTGGTCCCCCTCTTTAAAAAGGTGGACCACAGAGTGTGTTCCAACTACAGGGGGATCACACTTCTGAGCCTCCCTGGTAAGGTCCATTCAGGGGTTCTGGAGAGGATGGTCCGACGGATAGTCGAACCTAGGATTCAGGAGGAACAATGCGGTTTTCGTCCTGGCCGTGGAACACTGCACCAGCTCTACACCCTCGGCAGGGTCCTGGAGGGTGCGTGGGAGTTTGCCCAACCGGTGTACATGTGCTTTGTGGACTTGGAGAAGGCGTTCGACCGTATCCCTCGGGGTGTCCTGTGGGGGGTACTCCGGGAGTATGGGGTACCAGGCCCTTTGATACGGGCTGTTAGGTCCCTGTATGAACGGTGTCAGAGTCTGGTTCGCATTGCCGGCAGTAAGTCGGACTCGTTTCCAGTGAGAGTTGGACTCCGCTAAGGTTGCCCTTTGTCACCGGCCCTGTTCATAACGTTTATGGACAGGATTTCTAGGCGCAGCCAAGGTGTGGAAGGGATACGTTTTGGTGACCTCAGGATCGGGTCTCTGCTTTTCGCAGATGATGTGGTGTTGTTGTTGGCTTCATCTGAACGTGATCTACAGCTCTCGTTGGAGCGGTTCGCAGCCGAGTGTGAAGCGGCTGGGATGAGGATCAGCACCTCCAAATCTGAGACCATGGTCTTGAGCAGGAAAAGGGTAGAGTGCCTTCTCCGGGTCGGGGATGAGGTCCTTCCTCAGGTGGAGGAGTTTAGGTATCTGGGGGTCTTGTTCACGAATGAGGGAAAAATGGAGCGGGAGATCAATGGACGGATGGGTAAGGCGTCTGCAGTTATGCGCGCGCTGTACCGGTCTGTCGTGGTGAAGAGAGCGATGAGCCGAAAGGCAAAGCTCTGGATTTACCCTCATCTATGTTCATGAACGCTGGGTGGTGACCGAAAGAACAACATCGCGGATACAGGCGGCTGAAAAGAGTTTCCTCTGTAGGGTGGCTGGGCTCTCCCTTAGAGATAGGGTGAGAAGCTCGGTCATCCGGATGGGGCTCAGAATAGAGCCGCTGCTCCTCCACATCGAGAGGAGCCAGTTGAGGTGGCTCGGGCATCTGGTCAGGATGCCTCCTGGACGCCTCCCTGGTGAGGTGTTCTTGGCACGTCCCACCGGGAGGAGGCCCAGGGGAAGACCCGGGACTCGCTGGAGGGATTATGTCTCCCAGCTGGCCTGGGAACGCCTCGGGATTCCTCCCGAGGAGCTGGCCCAAGTAGCCGGGGAGAGAGAAGTCTGGGTCTCTCTGCTTAGGCTACTGCCCCTGCGACCCGACCCCGGATAAGCGGAAGATGATGGATGGGTTGTTGTATTGTTCCTTGTCTCAGAGGTCTAGCAGTTAGTGTTCGAGAAAGCTTTTTCACATCAAATTTTGAGAAAGCCTTTTTCAGATGGTTTACATGGTTAATTAGTTTACAGATGTATGATGACTTCGTTTAAATCACATTGTGACTTAGGCTGTCTGATGTTTTTCCCTGTGACTAATGTCTTGTGTTTTTTCCATGAGAGTTTAGCAGTCTCGTTCCAGGGATGTCATTGACAGAAAGAGGGGTTTAATTGATTTTTTTAATTTCATTATTTATTTTTATTTATTTTTTGGATTTTACATGTTTCTTCAATTTATCAGTATTTTTTTTATACATTCATTATTTCATCTCATTTACTCAAATCAAGTTCATTTGCAGTGATTTTTATTTTATTTTATTGATTATTATTTTATTATTTTATTTTGATTTAATTTTCTTTGTCTTGGTTTTCATTGTTTGAGGATAAATAATCAAAAAGGGGGGATTACAGATTTTACAATTTTTTATAGATTTTTAGATTACAGATACATAATCATTAAAGAAGTTGGACATTTTACTAGAAATTATTATCATTGTAAGTTTTTGACTACTATTGATTTGTTTTCTTTGTGTACCCTCTTTGAAGGGTCACTGTGGTGCTGAGCAAAGAGTGACTGATGATCTTGATTTTGAGGTTCACGCTGTGGATGCCTAACTCATATAAGGAAAGAGTACACACTCCAAGTTGTGTTGAGAGATTAGATCTATTTAGTGTGTACCTGATTGATATTGCCTAACATTGTGCCCCTTTTTCTTTGTTTTGCAGTTGCGTTCATGCATCCTGACTAATGAGGAACTGAACAACAGCACCACCTATGGGCTAGGGGCCATCTAAAACCTATTGCCTGTCGATTCGTGAAGAGAAACAACAAGTGACACGACCCTAGGATGGAGGTTTCTTATCTTAGGCCACCAGCAGGATTTTTTGTTTGAGATGTTGTTCGAGTTCAGATAATGTCATTAAGATGGATGCTAAGATTAGATGATTCTGTTAGAAATGATTCAATGTGACATGTGCGCCCTCTAGAACCAACTCCCTAATGTTGTAGTATCAGTTTGAATGACTAGTCTTATTTAGTAATGTTTTTACCCAGGACAGGGACAGAGAGTTTATGATAATGATAGTCCATATCCTGTGTTACCATGGAGATGGTTCTCCAACCGGGCATCTTTAAAGATACACAAAGTTCTCAGCTTTCTAATCTAAGAGAAAGGCCCACAAAGTCTCTGATTTTCATCTTGAGAGTTGTACTTTATCGAATAGAATAGATAGACCAGGATTGCTAGTAATAATATAACCGAGACAGGTCGGTATTCCACATTTGCTGTGAAGTGTTGCTGTTCTCCTGTACGATCAATTCAAATAATATTAAAACCTCCAAACGCTTAAAGGAATCTCTCTCATTTATTAAGAGTCTCAAAAATCCGATTACAGTGTCTTTCTTGTTTTTTCCATCGTTTGAGTATGTGTCATTCAAAATGGAGATTAAACAATCTTCCATGCTTTATATGACAATTTACAAACCACCACAGAATTGTTTTATCGAAGATTTGACTGAATTACTTACATTTGTTTGCTCGGAATTTGATTGTTTAGTAATTTCAGGTGATTTTCATGTTCATGGGGGTGTAACCAATGATAGGCATGCCAAAGAACTTAGTGCTGTCCTTGAAATGTTTGGTTTAACTCAACACGTGAGTGATGCGACTCACAACAAAGGCCACACTCTAGATCTAGTCATTACAAAAGGTGTTAATATATCAAATGTCAATGTTGTTGATTTATCTGATCATTTTTGTGCCCCATGACCTATCTGTTGTACCAAAACCAGTAGTTGGGCCTGGAGTTATTCAAAGAAGTCACATAAATGATACAACAAGGACAACGTTTATGGAACTGTTCAGATTTGAAAATCCTCCATGCTCAAATGTTGATAATCTATTGGACTCTTACACTTCAAGGGTTGTAAATGTTAACCCTCTAGGCGCCAAAGTCGCAATATTGCGACAAGCAACATTGCTGACTTTAAAGAGCCACAGCTGGAGATAGGGCCACTAATTTAATTACTACTTTACATCTGGAGATGGCGGACATGTGTACCTTTAATCTTGGACACCTTTTTGGGTGTTGCCATGGAAACTTTTGAAGTAAATCGGCCTTTAAGTCAGCGGCGCGAGCGGGGGACGCGAGGTGCAGCTGCTGCTGTCACAGTATAGAGAAAGCGACTTTTAGAATGATAAAACTTATGAGGCCGATATGTCGGAGTTCCCCGCCGTAAAGTATTGGGTTGTTCAGATTCTGAAGAGAAATATTTACCTCTGATCTGTTCAGTTGTCCCGGGAGAAAGTGAAACTAAAATGTCCCGCAGCAACAGCCAGTCCCGTTTCGCCATTACGCCCCAAAAGCTGCAACATTCAAGCTCTGCATCACGTTCTCCCAGTGAGAGAAAGGTATGAGTTCGGGTAGCAAGGTGGTCATCACAACGCTAATTGTGACCGAGGTGGGAGGGATGTAAAAATCAGTGGAAATAATAGCAGATGCGATCGAAAACAGGATAGAAAAAAGACCGCTTATAAGTGGGTAAACAGCAGTAAAGTTCTCTGTCCCGCTGCAAGTGAGGATGATGATGATTTTGGCGAGGTTTGCTTGACAGATGAGGAAGAGTAGAATCACCAGTGGATCAGACAATTTGATGAGCCTGTTAGTTATTTTTGGGACGGATCTGTAAGATTCTGTGGTCAATATTTTCTTTCTGTTGATTTTATATAGTGAATAGAGTAACGAGCCACATAAGAAAGGACATAAACAGATATATCCACCTGTTCTTGAAAAAAAATGAAAAAAATGAAACATATAGATGTAAATAAATACATATATAGAAAAATCTAAATAAAAAAATAAAATTATTGATGAAAAAAAAGTTTTAAACAATGTCAAAAAGCAAAAAATTGTAAAAGTCATGCAATCCAATAGTGCCAACGCCTGATGACATCATAATATGCAAATTAGATGTGTGATTTTGCTCCTATCACAAACTTTGGATCATACTGAAGATTTTTTATTCTTTATCTATAACCATATTAAAGCTACAACATTTTGAACTAGTGATATCAAAATGGAATATTTTATAGAAAAAACCCCGGCGCCTAGAGGGTTAAAATGGTTAACACTAAGCAAAAGGCACCTTGGAGAAATTAAGTTTTGGTAAGGGCACAATAAAGGGAGTGCCGGAAAGCCAAACGTAAATGGCGCAAGTCAAAGCTCCAGGTTCATTATGAGGTTTACAAAGAAGTTCTTTGTGTGTTTAACCAGGTTTTACATGGCGCAAGGGAGAAGTATTTCTGCGAAATTATCGCAAACTGCAGAAACAATTCTCGTGTTCTGTTTGCCACAGTGAACAGATTAACTAATCATCAAGTTTCACTGCCCTTAGAACTAATTTCTGCATCTAAGTGCAATGAGTTTGGAATTTTTTTAATGACAAAGTCCAAGGCATTAAAAATGCTATAATTACCACCAAACAAATAGCAAGACTGTTTACAGATAAACAACTTGAGCTGATACATTTTATACCTGTCAGTGACAAAACAATCGAAGAGGTTATCTCTGCTCTGAGTTCATGTACATGCTGCCTTGGTGAATTAACCACTCAATTTCTAAAGTCTGTGATGAGCAGGTTGTTACCACAACTTGGTCAGTTGGTTAACATCACACTTGAGACTGGAACATTCCCAAATGCCTTAAAAACTGTGGTCATTAAGCCACTTCTAAAGATGAGCAGCCTTGATGCCCACAATACTGAGCAACTACCGGCCCATATCAACGCTACCATTCTAAGGAAAAGTCCTAGAGAAAGTAGTATATCAATAGCTCACTTACTTTCTCCAGTCTAACAATGTGTTTGATACTTTCCAGTCAGGCTTTAGGCCCCACCACAGCACTGAGACAGTTCTGATCAAGGTGACAAATGATATCGCATGAACACCAATGCAGGCAAAGTCTCAGTATTAGTTCTACTGGACCAGAGCGCTGCCTTTGACACAGTGGAGCATGGGATCTTACTTCCCAGGTTAGGAAACTGGGTGGCAATCTCTGGTACTGCTCTAAACTGGTTCAAGTCCTATCTCGAGGACAAGACGTACTTTGTCGAAATTGGTACTGAGTCTCAGACAAAATTCCCATGACCCGTGGAGTCTCCCAGGGGTCAATCTTGTTACCACTTAAATTCAAGTTGTGCATGCTTCCATTGGGTCAGCTAATTAACAGCAATAATGTGTCTTACCATAACTACGCAGATGACACTAAGATCTATGTGTCACTGAACATGGGCCTATAGATACACTCTGTCACTGTATTGAGCAGATCAGTGTGTGGATGCAAAACAACTTTCTCCAGTTCAACCCAGACAACTGAGACCATTGTTTTTGGCCCACAGACAGAGAGAGAAAGTGTTATCAGTCATCTTGAGTCTCTCTGTCGTCAACCAAACAATCAGGTTAGAAATCGAGGGGTAATCATGGACTCGGACCTGAACTTAAACAGCCACATCAAAGCAATAACATCATCTTAACATCATCTTAAGCATCTTTTTACTATCTGAAAAACATTGCTAAGATCAGAGGAATAGTGTTGAAAGCAGACTTAGAGAGACTTATCCATTAATTTTTCTCTAGCAGGTTAAACCACTGTAACATCCTGCTCATTGGCCTCCATAAACGAGCTGTTAGACAGCTGCAGTACATTCAGAACGCTGCTGCTCGAGTCCTGACAAGAACCAGGAAATATGACCATATTAGTCCAGTGCTCCGGTCTCTGCACTGGCTTCCTGTCACTCAGAGAATAGAATTTAAAACAGCTCTGCTTGTGTACAAGTCTTTTCATGGTTTGGCACTGTCGTGGTCAATCAACCACCCCCGCGTTCAGGAGTTCGTTGGAGCTTCAAATCTTCAGTAGAGAAAAACCTGGCTGAGACTTAATTCAGTTTTCACCTCTGCAGAGCGTGGAGAAGGCCTGTCCTCATCAGTCTGAGTCCCAGGCGTTCTGCCTCTCTTCTGCAGACTGGCTTGTTTTATTCAATCCACATGATGGCTCACAGCACATACACACCAATACATTTGCTGATTTATTTCCCCACACACACATTCAGTTACCGGTTGCGAGATAACGGGTACCTGGCGGCGCCTGGTCCCGCAGCTTCTCCCTAAAAACAATAACTCCATATTTGGTAGAGCCTGGTACTGCACATCTCTGAAAAACAACCCTCTATTACATCTGCGGGCCCATCTGCAAGCCTTGGTTACTTTCAGCAAGCATAAAACATTTAATCACATTAAAAATTAGCACCAAAGTACATCTCTAACATGTTAGGGAGATATGAACCATCTCGGGCCCTGAGAACTTCAGGGAGGGCTCTCCTGGTGGTTCCCAGACTAAACAATAAACACGGAGAGGCTGCATTTCAGTTTCAGTCAGCTAAAATCTGGAACAATCTTCATGAGGATGTGAGACAAGCCTCAACTCTAACAATGTATAAATCCAGACTGAAAACATTTATTTTTACCTGTGTATATGACAATTGAAAGTATTTTATCTGCACTCTTGCATTTTATTGTTATTCAATATTTTTTAAGTTGATTTTCCTTTCTGTTTATCTGTTTTCTTAATTTATGCAACTGTGAAGCACTTTGAATTATCTTGCCTTGCCTTGTTCCCCTTATTGGTTATGATTTATTTGTGATGCTCATAGGCTGCATTAATAAGGCTTCTTCAGACTAGGAGAAGAACATGGCTTTTTCATTTCCTTCTATTCTCACCTATCTAGCAACGATTGACTGGAGCTGCCTGCTGATGTACATGAGCTTCTCTAGTTAAGTCTCGCTTGAATCAGCACGGATTAAACCTGAGCATCATTGCTGGAACCGAATAAGCCTGGGGTGAACTGTTACGCTAATTCAAGTGACGATATTTCAAATGAGCCTCGATTTGTCAATCTCTTTTGTTGAATACCCCCCGGTTTAGTTGGCATGCCAAACACTAGTTTTTCCTTTTTACTGGTCAGATTCAGAATCTAAATTCAGATTCTTATTTTTATTTCAAACATGTATTTTGACAATCATTACAAAATAGTCACAGAACAGCAACAACACGGTTTGAAAGGGGCATGCACGAATCAACGCCCAGACACGAGACAAAATTAGAATAAACAAAACACACACAAGCAAAAACAAAGTCACTCTCCTAAGACCATCACCTCAACGAACTACTCATTACTTAACTAGTTAAGCTAATTTCATTTTCCTCCCTTAGATACATTTCCAACACACCTTTTTTGAACTTCTTTTTGAATTGGTAAACATTTTTATAAAGTTTGACCTCAATATCCAAACCATTCCATAGGATGACTCCACCAACTGAGATGCACATACTTCTAAGAGTCGATCTTACGTTTTTGGTGTTGCAATTTATATTTCCCTCTTAAATCATATCTTTTCGTACCTTCCCTCTCTTTAATAAATTTTGAATTGACCTTGAGAGACCTTGCTGTAAATCCTCACCAGAACATAACATATTGGTATCATCAGCAAAAAGTAAAATGTTTTACAGATTTTGATACCTTACACATATTAATGTACATCATAAAAAGGATTGGCCCCAATATTGACCCTTGAGGTACACCACACGTGATGTCTCTTTCCATGGAAATAATATTTCCAACTTGGACAGACTTTCTATTATGTAAATACCTTTTCAGCAAGTTCAATACAAACCCCCCTATTACCATATCTCTCCATCATCAAGGTCTATGGTATCAAATGCATTTTTTAGATCAATAAATACTCCGATAGCAAACCTCCCTTTATATATTTGTGATGTTATTTCCTCCGTAAGGTCAAAGAGTGCATGTGAAGGGGATCTATGTTTGCTGATGTTTTTATTAATCCTCTTGTTAGTAATTTTCTGTTTATCTACCAGATTGAGGAACATTTAATTTATCTTTCTGTTAATAAAATTGTCCATTGCCTCATTTTCCAATAGATTAGTTTCCACAATTTTTGTGCCAAGTCGGGTCCAATCCCAACAAATAAATAAATAAATTATTAAACCCATCCTCCATATGATCCTATTTTTATCAACAAAGTAATCTGGGTATTTCAATCACTGAGATCCGTTTCCAACAATTTTGTTAAGCACATTCCATATACCCGTAATATTACTTTTATTGTTATCAAGTAATTTGGCATAATAATCCTTTTTAATTCAATTCAATTCAATTCAGTTTATTTATATAGCGCCATTTCACAACAGATGTCATCTCAAGGCACTTTACAAAAAGAGTTATTACAATACAATGTTTAGTGTAGAAATTACAGAACCACAGAAGATTGCGTCGTGGAATTCTCAGCAATCCCTCATACTGAGCAAGCATGCAGCGACAGTGGGAAGGAAAAACTCCCTTTTAACAGGAAGAAACCTCCGGCAGAACCAGGCTCAGCACAAGCGGTTATCTGCCGCGACCGTCTGTGGCTTGGAGAATACATAACAGAGACACAGAAAGAGCAATAGAACTGATGCAGAAGTTTGTTGCAGGACGTGGAGAATTTTCCGTCACTGCAATGCCATCTTAGTCAGGGTCGTCAAGCAGGGCTAATCCGGAGCACCTACTATAATAGAAAACAGGTTAGTGCTTGAATTGACAGCACATCATGCAGTTGGGGAGAAGTAGGAGAGAAAGTAGGAACAGACCCTAATAATGTCCTCCAACAGCCTAGCCTAAAGCAGCATAGCTACTAACATTAACCTGTCTCCTAGCTACTAGGAGACCTGGCTACCAACACTCTGTCTGAGTCCTCCTGACCCGTGGACGGTGTAGGGCCGGTAACGGCCCCCGTCATGCCGGGGTCTTCTCGGAGTCGGGTTGTTTGAGAATGCAGCCCAAAGTGGGTGGTAAACTCCATCTAAGGCTAAATACCGGCACGAGACCGATAGTCGACAACTATCTTAAGGAAAAATAGACAGAACTGAGAGGACAGAGTTGAAGAGGGCGAGAAACGTTTAAGAGATAAACGGGTGGGGTCCGCACAGTCTGCCCGGGGAATTCAACCCGGCAGGTAATGGGCGGCCGCACTGTGCGGGAGGATCCCCTTGAGGGACCTCTCTCCGGCGCTTTTACAGTTCATCATAATATTAGTTAATTTGTATATATATATTTAGATTCTGCCTCTTTAGTTCTAGGTTTAATAAAGTGTCTATAAAGTTTTTTTTTTACAAGCATTCATTAGCCCTTTCCTTATCCAAGGAGTTTGTTAATATATATTTTTATTGGGCAATCTTTATTATACAGCTTTTTAAATATTTCTATAAATAAATCACAGGCTTTATCACAGTCCTTTACTAAATATATATACATCTTCAGAATTTTGACTAATTAGGTCACTTTTGAGAGCATTAATTGACTCTTCTGTTCTAACTCTTACGTATCTACTTCTGTCTGTATCCCTTACTGTTCTATAATTTGCATCAAACACAACAAAAACTGGCAGGTGATCACTGATACCACTAAGTAGAAGACCACTCACTATAATGCTATCCAACATATTTGTGAAGATATTGTCTATTAAGGTGTCACTATGTGAAGTTATTCTATTGGGTCTAGCGATTTTTGGAAATAGATAAATACTACACATCATATTAAGAAAATTATCTGTTTATGTTTCTTTGCATTAAGGAGGTCAATATTATAATCCCTACTAATAAACAATTCTATAAACATTTACACATTCAAATACATCCTCCAAAACAACTGACATCTTATCTAATTTCTTGCAATCAAAGTTTTTAATTAATGTACAGTACAACATCCCCTCCCTTTTTATATTGTTGATTTGTGTAAAACAATTCAGAACCACACATATTAAAGTCTTTTTCTTTGTTCAGCCAGGCCTCAGATATGGCAATGTTATTGAATGGGGACTCAAACTGTTCTAAATATTCTTTGATGGAATTCTAATTTTTGTACAGACTTCTGCTGTTAATGTGGATGAGTGATATTTTATTTTCTTTGTTAATCATTCTGTTGAAATCTGTTTCTGTAAGGTAAACACAGTCCTTAATGTTATTAGCGAAGAAGTTATCAGGATCTAGTTCACTTCCCATTTTTTATATTTTGTAATCAGTGTACCTGAAAGTTTCCAGATTCAGACCATCACAATCAATGCATGTGGAAGTCTCCAGTACCTCCCCATATGACGACAATTCATTGTCAACCACTGGCATGAGCAAGCATTGCCAAAAGTTGAGAAATTAATAAGTAATCTGGAATGTTGGGTGAGGAACAAGTGTGACCCAGAACAGTTACAAAAATTTACAAACAATACACAAACAAAAAATAAATTAAACAAACTCAATACAAACGAAGAGAAATAAAGACAAACACCCAATCCCATTAGAGTGAGTGGTAGGCTCACTCTAAAGGCATCTCTCCACTGGTACGATTCGACTCGGCTCGGATCGACTCAGCCGCAGTACCTTTCACTCTCCACCAGCAGAAGTCTGCCTGAGTCCCTCCGCGCCGCTCCAATCCGATACTATATTTCATACCACCTCAGCTGTGGTTCCATCCGTGCTGAACTGTAACTGAAAAGTGACGTCAGACAGCTGTCGGTCACTGATTGGCTGTAGGGGGGAGTCACTGGAGAGTAACTTGACAGTGTCTTTTAATAACAAACCGACCGCCATTTTGAAACCTCGCTACAGCGAGTGGATGTGTTTAGTGTTTGCTGAAGACCAAAGACAATGTTAAAAACCAGTGCTGTGATCCAAACAGAGTTTCAGCATTTCTGAATTTGTTGGCTGAAGAGAAGATTCTGTGTGACCTGGATGGAGCTGCTCGCTGTGAAAGGGTTATCAAGGAGGACCGGGAGCTGATCATGGTTTTTAGCAGATGGCTCTAAACTTCAGGCCGAAGCAGAAAAACGGAGAACGCCGAAATCCTGAACTCGCTGTCTCATACTCTCTGTAAGAAGCAAATTTCATGCCGCTTGTATATTTAATTCACAATACTAACCTATTCAGCTGCATACAATCTTCAGTATGACAGTTATCCAAATTAATTCTGATGCTTCTTTTGTTTTTGTAAATATCTAAGGATCCACTTAACCTTTCTGCAGCACAGTGAGACATATTTGTTTCTATTCCTTAATTTGAATTCTTAGTGTCTAAATGCACTGTAACCATAACACTTTTAAAAAATGTGCGATCCGTTGCAGCGGGATCAACACTTTCTTCTGATGGAGCAGAAGCAGGAAATCGGCTTATGGAGGGTGGAGATGACACGATGCCTTCAATCAAACCTTCCTGGGATGCTGCAGACTAAACCATGAGCCACAGACATGTGCAACTGGACTTTTGTTTCTTAACTTTTTCCATACCTGTCCAATAAAAATGTCCAAGCTAGTATTGTACGCTTGTATTATCATTTGCAGTTTCATTACACGCTGGTTGGTTGAATCATTTTACAATATTATATCCGGCATCAGGGTTCAGCAACATTTTTTAAAATCTGATAGCAACATTTGCTCTGGCTGTTAACAGTAAAAAAGGCTTGCACTGCTAAATAAGTAAACTGCTTACATTTGAAAGCTGATGAAAAGCCTAAGCCTACTCAAAGATGGGATATTATCTGTAAAACACATTGTAGTGGTGCTGATTTTAAAAAACTGAAAACATTTTCAAAGCACACAGCTTTATTACAAAACATACAGTTGTGGTTTGTAATTCATAGAATTCGTAGCATGTATATGACAATTCCATTCTAAGGGGATACAGAAGCAAAACGCTGCGTCGCTCCAGCGCTGGACGTAGTTCGCTGCACATGTAGATGAATTTGTTCCCACATCCTGAAGTTCTGTAGCACTGAGCTTCGGTGAAACCCAGAACGTCTCATCACTACAAGGCCCAGTTAAATGACCAAACCGACGGTCGGCTGTGAAAACTTCACAGAGCAGTCATCTGAAACACGCACACACACAATACTTACTAATAAAGCCAACTTGTTAATAAAGGTTTTTACGCTGGGCTTTAGCGAATTAATAAATACGCAGAGCATATTTATAGCCCACTTCACCGGGGTATTATTTGCATCGGCTTACCCACACAAGCTGCCGGGGTCCTGTCGCATCATTCTCCTGCAGAGCTTCTCACACTAATTTGTACTACTTCACCGTGCTTTTCCTTGTAGCGTGTAGCTTTTCAGGGGTCTGTATTCTTCGATAAGAAAGGCTTTCTCTTCGACGTGGAACTACAGAAATCCACAAACTGAGCAAAAAGCTCACGATCGCTAGTGAGGTCGGCATTGTTCTTCTTTCCTCTCCTAGCCTTTGTTTAGTTCTACGTACTCTGGTGCCGCCCACCATAGGACACACCCGCTCACTTCAGACACTCTCTTTTATTGCAACTGTGAAGCAACACTTAACAAGTCGAGCCGTGCCGAGTCGCGTTACCGAAGTACCAGCTTGGCAAAAGGTACTAGTGGAGAGACGCCTTAATGGGCAGCTAAAATATGGAGCACTCTTCCTGAGGATGTGAGACAAGCCTCAACTCTAACAATGTTTAAATCCAGGCTGAAAACAGTTATTTCTACCCATGCATATGACAATTGAAAGTATTTAATCTGCACTCTTATCTCTTTTTATTGTAATTAATTATTTTTTTTATTTTTTTTCTGTTTATCTGTTTTCTTAATTGATGCAACTGTGAAGCACTTTGAATGCCTTGTGTATGAATTGTGCTCTACAAATAAACTTGCCTTGCTTAGGCTACTGAGCTTTCCAACACAGTCTCAGATTGCCCCAATGTTAGGTGGGTAAAAATAAGAGGGCCCTTTTTGTTCAAGAAGATGAAGAAAAAAAGTTCATTGAAAAATTGAAAACCGCCATTAGGGAGACCTTGACAGCATAGGCTATGGTTTAATACGTTTCAATTTTAATATTAAAATCCAAATATTTATTCTTTCCTTTAGTTTTGTCTATATACCGGTAGATCCTTAGTAGAAAAAATTCAAGCTTTAGTGCAAGTCAAGTGACACACATGAGACCGTCTTTTGAAACAGTTTGTAGCAGTCTTTAAGTTTGACTTCACTGAGGCAACTCACAGCAAACAAGTCTAGTACATAGCCCTATGGTCCAGCGCCTATACTTAAAGATCATAAGCGAAAAAAATCCACGAGCAGGAGAAGTTGTTGATAATATTTAGGACAGTTCAATTACTCACTACTTTATCATGAAGATGAGGATGGGGAGGAGAGAGATTTGAAGGAGTCCACTTCTTCTGGCGTGCTGAATATCTTTGGTTTACCATCCACTGTCACTCACACCTTAGCAGGATAAAGAAGGGAGTACTTTATTTTCACTGCACGAAGAGACTTTTTCACAGCATCAGACTGCCGGCGTTTCATCACCAGTCCATCACTGAAATCTGGATACACGTGAATACACACACTCTTATAGATCAGCTTGCCCGTATCCCTTGCTAGCCGTAAAATCTTAGCTTTATCCTGAAAGCGAAGAAACTAGAGCAGAGCTGGTGATGGAGTTAGATGTGCCTCAGGTAGATATTCTCCTTTTCCAGTCTTTCCACACGTGTTAATAAATCACTGATGTTGTCCTCATTAGCGCACACTCGCTGTTGCACCTTTGATGTTAGATCACACATTGATGATAATGATTCCTGGATTTCTTTCAAGCCAGCTTGAACAGTCTCGATTTTACTGTCAAGGTGTGCCACTTTACTTTGCTGGATGGCTTGCAATATTTAATTAAGATTGATCTCGACATCAGCCATGACGCTGGACAAAGAATTTATTCACTTGGGGTTCAATTAAGTTTACTTATATAAGGCCGATTCACAAGAGGTCATCTCAAGGCACTTTGAGAATTACAACTTGTTTGATTATATATAATCAATTCTTACATTTGTAAATATTTTTCTGTGGATCCAAGAGAAAAGAGGATGAAGTTGACAGGTGTTGGATGTAGAACTCAATTTCAGAGACGAACTTTGACAGAGTGTTGCCCATATTTATATAAAAACAGTCCAAAAACTCAGGGTAAACAAGAGAAATAGATCACAAGAGGGAAGGCTTGGCAAGAACCTGACAAAGACATGACAGTAAGGGACATATAAACACTAAGAAGCTAATTAGGGAGACAAGGGACAATTGGAGACAATGGGATGAGACACAAACAGGGAAGACTGAGTAATATCATAATGGTATACAGTAAATCCGTATGTAGTTTGGTAAATGTATTTAAACAGGTTTGACAGTCTGATAAGCATTTACACAACTAATCTGCAAGGGCAGAAGTTTGAGCCATCAGAAAATGACTTCATTAGAATTTGCATTGCTCACCTTAATTAAATGCTTTTAAAAAGTTAGCTTCTATTTGTGTTATTTGAAAGCTATTTTGGGGGTTGAAAAGGACTTACAAAGAGCTGAATTAAATATTCTGAAATAGAATTCTTTACTTAGAAAATTGTATTTGCAGTTGTGAGTAATTCAGATAAGCAATGCAAAAATCAATTAAACTGTATTCAAAATCGGTTGCTCATGGCTCAAATGATTGAGGTTGGCTGGGAGTGAGTGAATGAATCCTGACCTTCTCCGGTGATGTTTGCAGATGGATGCCTGGAGGAGATCCAGCTTCTCCAGTGTAGGTTGCTGTCAAGAAGCCATCAGGCTCAACCTAGAACAGCTGCGCCTGATGTTCTCCTCTCCAACCATTGGTTAGATGCTTTCCTTCGGGGATTCAAAAACCACTGCTCCCATCTCACCCTTGCTCAGTCATTGTCTCTCTGACATAGAAGCCTCAGATCTGCGCATTACGCACAGAGACTTACCTCTCCAGTCTGGACCAGGATCTCCTGACTATCCTCCAGCGTCCTAATCACCTGCGTGTGGAGCACTATCACCTGCGTGTGGAGCACTGCAAGTTCCGAACTTTCACATACTCCCATTCAGAGTCCCTCCTGACAGGATGACTGAGCCCAAGACAAGTTTTCCAGCAGAAGTAGAGACGCTCTGCGCCGAGGTGGCCCAACTCCGTGGCCTTGTGGATCGATTGTGCTCCAAGTTTGAAACCATCTCCGACTCACACATCAGACTAGCCGGGCTGGTTAAACCACTCAAGCAACGACCACCCCCAGTCGCTGAACCCTGCATCTGCCTTCCTGACAAATGGAACGGGACTGACAGCAAGCCGAATGGGTTGCCGGCGACCTTGGACATGATCTTTGAATGCCAGCCATCCATGTACTCTTCATCTGCCCCAAGGGTGGCTTTACTCACTTCCCTGCTGCCCGGGAGATCCCAGGAATGGGCCGCCGCTTTGTACAATCACAAGTCGGAGCTGTGCAACGATTACGCACAGTTCGTGGCAGCTCTTCGCAATACCTTCGTCCCGCCAACCTCCTCTCATCTTCGGCGGAACTGCCCAAACCGACCGGGAAAAGACCAAGCCAGGTGAAAGTTGGAGGTGTTTCGCCTGGTGTCTCCATCCTGAACCGCATCCTCCTTCCTATTCAACTCCTCCGCCGTGACCCGCAGAGGATGTTGTCGGCACTGCTAGACACCGGTGCGGCAGATAACTTCATCTCCATCCAGCTGGCCAAGGAGCTCCAGCTCCCGTTGGAACGGTTGCACCGGTGACCTCCATTGACGGTCATCCACTTCTGCCCAGTCCCGACAGTGCATAGCGAGGATCCGGATGTGGGTTTGCAAACATGTCGAACAGATCAGCTTTCTGGTTATCGCCTCCAGCTCCAGCCCGCTCATCTTCGGGTATCCCTGGTTCTCCGCACACGACCTGCACATCTCCTGGTCGACGCAACAACTCCTCAGCTGGGGTCCCTCCTGCTCCACCCGCTGTCTCTGCCCTCCTTCCGGCAAGTCTCTGAGGGATGAACCTGCTCCAAATGTTGACCGAATCTCGCCTCTCTATCGAGACCTGGGAGAAGTCTTCAGCAAGAGCAGAGCAGCCACACTTCCTCCTCACCGACCACACGACATGGCAATCAACCTCCACCCGGGAGCAGCGCCCCCGCGTGGTCGGCTGTTCAATCTCTCAGCAGAAGAAACTATGCAGATGGTGGCTTACATCTCTGAGGCGCTGGATCAGGGATTCATCAGACCTTTCACCTCACCAGCTTCATCTGGATTTTTATTCGTAAAGAAAAAAAGAGGGGACCTTGCGTCCATGTATTGATTATCGTGGGTTGAATAAGATTACTATTAAAGACCGTCATCCACTCCCTTTGGCCAGTACTGTTCTTGACTCTCTCTCTCGTGCTTCCATGTTCACCCGCCTAGACCTACGTAATGCCTGCAATTTGGTCCGAATCCGTGAGGGAAACGAGTGGGAGACAGCATTCAGCACCCCCACTGGTCAGCTGGAATACCTGGTCATGCCTTTTGGCCTGTGTTACAGCCCTGCGATCTTCCAGCGCATTGTTAATGACTTCCTCCGGGACATGCTCGGACGCTGGGTCTACATCTACTTAGATGACATTCTAATATACTCCACATCAGAGGTGGATCACGTCCGCCATGTCCGAGCTGTCCTGGGGCGTCTACTCCAAAACCATCCTTTTTTGCAAGCTAGAGAAGTGTGACTTCCACCAACATTTTACCACCTTCTTGGGATACATCATCTCGGCTGAGGGCGTGGCCATGGACCCTCAGAAGGTGTCTGCAGTGAAGATCTGGCCGATTCCCACCACCCTCAGACAACTGCAATCTTTCCTCGGGTTCGCCAACTTCTACAGGCGGTTCATCTGGAACTACAGTTCCGTTGTGGCTCCCCTGACCGACCTCACCAGACCAGCTGCTCAACCACGCTCCTTCAAGCTACCTGCCCCAGCCAAGCGGGCGTTTGACCGGCTGGTTCATCTTTTCACCTCCGCTCCTATTCTCCTACATCCCAATCCTACAAAGCCCTTAACTGTGGAAGTAGACGCCTCCAACATCGGCGCCGGGGCTGTACTCTCCCAACAGGGTCCATATGGGAAACTTCGACCATGCTGCTTCTTCTCCCGAAAGTTCTCCCGAGCAACGGTACGCAGTGGGCGACCGAGAGCTACTGGCGGTCAAATGGGTTCTGGATGAGTGGCGCCATTGTCTCATGGGGACGGCGGTACCCTTTCTAATCTGGACTGACCACCAGAACCTTATTCACATCCAGAACGCGAAGTAGCTGAACCCTCATCAGGCTAGATGGGCTCACCTCTTTGAGCACTACAACTTCCACATTTCCTACAGACCTGGGTCCAATAACGGGAAGGCTGACGCACTCTCCCGCCGCCACTCCAGGGATCCAACGCCTTGTCCCCCTGCCCCTATTATCCCCTCAGACAAAGTCTTGGCAGCACTCCGCTGGCCTCTAGAGGACTCCATCCTTACAGCCCAGGCACTGAAACCAGCTCCACCAGAGACGCCACACAATCTTCTCTATGTCCCAACCAGCTGCCGCCAAGAGGCTCTACAGTGGGGCCACTCCTCTGCAGTGGCAGGGCACACTGGCGTCAACAGAACGCTCCAATTTATCCAGCGAGCTCTATGGTGGCCGACCATGGCGAGGGATGTCAGAGGTAAGAGGGTGACAGTTTTTCGGGATTCACACGGGTCACGAGATTCCTGCAGGATTCCCGCGGGACGGGACGTCAATTTCACTGTTGGTAACGTGATTTGGATGGGACAGGAAATAATCCACGGCATCGTGCAGGAAACCGGAAATCACATAACATAAACATAACATTATTTCAATTATAGAGACAAGGGGATATTTAGGCTAGGCCAATGTGTGTGGTTACTAACTCCGCTGCAAAATGCAATGACAGATCGCTATCTTTAGTTGAATTCTATCGGGTCTAATACACTGCACGCACCAAAACTGAAACTGCGACGTTGTTGCTGCACCACCTGGATAAACTGGTCAGCATATGATATCCGACTGAAAATGCGTGTATCTTAATAGTTTGGAAGTCAGACGAATCGAGTCCATTCATGACGTGGTAAGGTGGCCAAACAACGAGACTGCAGGATATGGTTAAAGATGACGGACAAAGCTAAATAGATGATCTTTGATACTGTGCTACGCTATGGTTTAAAGGGGAGCGGGGGGAGCGAGCGCCATAGGAGGTAAATTACTAATCTACGGGATTTGGGTCGGGACGGGAGTCTTTCTCCCTGGATTTTTTCGGGACAAGATTTTTTTGGGTGGACTGTCACATGATCGGGACGTGACGGGAGTAGTTTTTTGGGATCGGGATGGGACGGGAGCAACAACTGATTCCCCTGTCACCCTCTAGTCCGCAGCTTCGTCAGTGCCTGCCCCATCTGCGCCAGGGCCAAACCCTCGACTCAACCTGTCTCTGGGCTGCTCCGCCCCCTTCCAGTTCCAGCACGGCCGTGGTCACACATAGGAGTGGACTTCATCACCGGCCTACCCACTGTCGATGGCATGAGCACGATTACAACCTTTGTGGACCGCTTCTCCAAGGCAGTCCACTTGGTCGCCCTACCTGGACTACCCACAGCCAAACAGAGGAGGAGAGCAGCGCAGAGGCTGGCCAGGGAGATAATCAGAGCGAGGAGGAACTCAACTTGGGAAAATCCAGAAAGTTGTCACATTTCTTTCCGGAGGAGTCTGGAGAACACCGAAAAGGTAAGTTCAAGGCAAAACCAGGCAGATTATAATTGACAAGGAAGGAAGTTGTTCGGCCATATACCACTCTGATTATGAGAAACCATCTGTTGTCAGCTTGTCGGATCCACTCTCCTTTTAAGCCGGTGGTTGATTAAGCGAAACCAGCCACACCTGGTGGTTGCATCTGCCACGCCCTGGAAAGAAGGTTGGAGAATGAGCAGGAAAAAAACACTCACCATTCAACAGTCACAGGAACCCAACATATGGTCTGATTTTTAAAGAAAGTATTTGCTAATTATGCTGGTAAATAAGTACTTGGTCAACTACAACAAGCAAGATTTCTGTCTCTCACAGACCTGTAACTTCTTCTGTAAGATGCTCCTCTGTCCTCTACTCCTTATGTGTTTAAATTGCACATGACTGAACTCTTCATCAGTAAAAAAAAGACACCTGTCCACAACCTCAAACAGTCACTCCAGTTTCTATTGTGACCAGGACCGAAAAGCTGTCAAAGGACACCAGAAACAAAATTGTAGACCAGGCTGAGAAGACTGAATCTGCAACAGGTAATCAGCTTGGAGAAAAGAAATCAATTGTCTGAGCAATTATTAGAAAATGGAAGACATATAGGACCAATGATAACCTTCTTCGATCTGGGGCTCCATGCAAGATCTCACCCCATGGGGTCAAAAGGATCAAAAGAACGGTGAGCAAAAATCCCAGAGCTACACAAAGGGACCAAGTGAATGACTTGCAGAGAGCTGGGACTAAAGTAACAAAGGCTACCATCAGCAACACAATACACTGCCAGGGACTCAAATCCTGCAGTGCCAGATGTGTTACCCTGCTTAGGCCAGTGTATGTACAGGCCTTTCAGAAGTTTGCTAGCAAGCATTTGAATGCTCCAGAAGACGATAAGGAGAAGTCATGTAATCAGAAGAAATAAAAATATAAAGTTTAGTATATAAACCCATGGGGACCCATGGACTAGAAGTTGAGGGGCATGACTTAGATTCCCTATATCTGGGTCAATGATTTTATGCAGTGAAATTCCTCCTCTTCATGTTGAAACGGAAGGTGGGTTTAATGCAGTGCATTGTGAGATTATTTGTTCTTACATCATGCTGTGTAGTTCAGTTTATGTCATGGATGATGGCTCAACTTTAGCATTACCACTAGTGCGTATACAATTTAGTCTTAGATTGATATTAAAAATATTAGTGTAAAACTAGTTCACTGTAAAACAGGACACAGTATGAAGGCTCTTATTAAAAAAAAATTATATACTGGTAATAATAATAATGGTTATGTACTGTATATGAAATAGGAATTGTGCTTTAGTGAATAAGGCCTTACAGTCTCTCTCTGACTAAATAAATTGTCCTGGAATTAAAAAATCTGAGTCTTTTGGAGGTTGTCTGACAGACAGTCGGATACTTATAATTTGAATCTGTGTCTGATGTCTGTGTAAAGTTTTGAAATGCAAGAGTTGTAAATAGTAGAATGTGACAGCTTTTTAGGTGCTGGGTACCATGGCCCCAAGCTGGGGTGAGGCTTTGGTAGCTATAGTGGGAAGGGACTTGTAACCTCCTGTTTGCTATTGGCCTTCAGGAATTGCGGTCTGGGAGGAGGAACAGGCGGATTAGTTGAGGGTCTGGGCTGGTGGGCTGCTTTGCCACAGTGGGAGTTTTGGCAGTCTACTTTTCTCCATCCTAGAGGACAGGGGTCCACCTCCTGGGTTCAGGGGCTGGTTGCTCTGCTAAGGTGTTATTACCTGGACATGGTACTATGGAGTGTGTGTGCGGAGTATGATTAAGTGTACAGCTTTCTTTATTGTGTGTCTTGGTGTGCAGGTGAGAGTGTAGTTCTGTAAGACAAAGGGAATATATAACTGTCTGCGTGTTCCTGTCTATTCAGCTGGTTGGGTCTTGGGTTGCCCCCTACTTAGCTCCTCTGAAGCCCCCACCAAATGGGGGGCCTATTTCCTCTTCCATCACTCCTTGTTGGAGACTGATGCCATCTGTCTGCCAATCCAATGTGGCTTTCGGTGTCCAGGGCTGGCTGCTCACCAAGCATGCTGGTTTATCCCTGGAGCATTCCTGGTCAGGCCTGGGGTATGCCATTGGCAGGGGCGCCTCTTTGGGACGGACTGGTTTGGGGATTGTTTGGTGGTTGCTGTAGCTTGGTGGCTTGACGGATGTTGGGTCCAGCATCTCCACCTCTTCGCCTGTTCTTTATATTTCGTGCTTGGTCCCGTCATTGGGTAAGTGGGTAAATTTGACTTTGGTTGGATGCTTGGTCTTGGTGCTCTGCGGTGCAGGATGAGCTCAGTGTCTGGGAGCTGGCTTGGCATTGGAACATCACAAGTGGGGATTGGCTCAGGGTGGTGGCAATAGGCTGGCTGTGGCCCTTGTGGCCTGGCGACAAGGTACCCTTGTCGGTTAATTCCTGGTTGGGTCCCTGATAGGGGGTGGGGCACCCTTGGCTCTCTGGGCCCATGGTCGGATCCACCCTGCAGTAGCCGGTTGCTGGAGGAGCATGTTTGCTTGTCGCTGCAACCCCTGGGCCCTTGCATTGTAGCAGCTGGATGTTCCTCTGGGGCTATCCTTTGTTCTTCTCTTGGGGGATATGGTCAGCCCTGTGTTGGTCCACCTGAGGCTCCTGTGCACTGGGGGTCCTTTGGATTTCTGTGGCTCCAATCTCCTTCATGTCTGCGTTGACCCCTGGGAGGTAGATCCATAGATTCTCACATCGGCTATTGAACACTCATATAGAGAAACCTTATTTGCACCAGCATGCTCATACAGGTTTGGAGACTCTGGTGTTTACAGATGCATTGTTGTGTGGAGGTTACCATTACTAAATCTTTAAATAATTGGTACTGAGAGCTTTTCAGTGACAATGCTGTATTTATATATCTATTCGTGTGATGTGGTTGAGTAGTTCTAGGTTTGTGTTGTTTGACTTCTTTTGTCGGTTTTTGTTTCTCCCTCTCTCTGATGTCCTGTGGTTGTGGAGGCGGATCTGGGATATTGTCTCATTTTCTTTGTTCCCCTCCCTTTCTTGTATCTTCAACGTACTCTCTCCCTACCTACCTTCATGTTCTTTATTTCCCTTTATTTTCCGTCTCTGTGTCCATAATATATGTAAAAAATTTGAAAAAAAATTCCAAAAACACTATCACCCAATAGAGGTATAGGTGCTCATATTCATATGCATATTGGTCCTGCATGACTGCTGGTAAATCCCTTATGCAGACATAAAATAGGAACTTAAATCTTATTGGCTACTCAAAACATCATGGTGAATCAATTATGAAAAGGGGATTTTGAAATTCTGGGGAACATCTCAGATCTTGAATCAAATAGTTGGACACATGACAAAGGAAGGATCTTTTTTTTTTTTTACTTAAAAATAGATTGTCTTTACATAGCTTTTGCAACAAACCCGCAACACATTATACTGAATCATCGTTTTTCTTTTCATATTAGGTTGATTTTCAGCATGGATGCAGACTTCACCAGCATTAATGGTGTTAATCACATACATCCCTGCTATATCTCAGACAATGAGACTTACATCTTTGGAAAGAACCCCTCTCTTATATGTATATCTTTGTACATTTTCCTTGGATTATTGTCTGTTGCTACTGTTGTTGGAAACTTTCTTGTAATATTTTCAATAATTTACTTCAGACAGCTCCACAGTCCTACTAACTACCTCATTCTCTCACTAGCTGTTGCTGATTTGCTTGTTGGGGTTTTGGTCTTCCCCTTCAGCATGGTATTCTCTGTAACAACATGTCTGCATAGTGAAAGTTTGCTCTGCAAAATACGGGACAGCTTTGATGTTACAATGTGTACATCTTCTATTCTGAACCTGTGTTGCATTTCTTTAGACAGATATTATGCAGTGTGCGAGCCTCTTACATACAGAACAAAAATTAATGCTCAGGTAACGGTGGGTATGATTCTGTTTAGCTGGGGGGTCTCTCTTCTAATAGGAATTGGCATCATTATTGGAGGATTTAGCCAAGGCACATGTGAGGATATGTGCTCAGTTGACATTATAGTTGCCAACACAATGGGACCTGTTTTTTTCATTTTACCTACCAGCAGTTATAATGCTCTGCCTCTACTTTAAGATTTTTATTGTTGCTAATAGACAATTAAATAGCATCCAAAACACAAACTGCCTGCAAAATACATCTGGAGCAACAGTCAGTAGAATGGAGAGAAAGGCCACCAAAACCCTAGCAATTGTTATGGGAGTGTTTCTTTTATGTCTTACTCCTTACTTTATCTGTGTTGTCTTCCAGCCATTATATTACAACCCACCACAAGTTCCTGTAATAGAAACACTAAACTGGCTTACACTGTCAAATTCAATGCTGAATCCTTTAATTTATGCCTTCTTTTACAGCTGGTTCCGGTCAGCCTTCAGAATGGTCATTTCAGGGAAAATATTCCAAAGTGATTTAGCAAAAGCTGAATTGTTTTAATATTTTTACAGTGATATACTGTATACTGTATATCTATTGGTTAAGAGCTGAATTTAAATCTAAAAATGCCAGTGTTCTCAATAAACATGTTCTGGAATGTAATTACCTATACACATATTCTACATGAAAATTCTAAAAGGGTAAAAATGTAAAAATAACAATTTTGCAACTGTATTACTAGCAGTAAACTAAGAAATAGTTCAAATATTAGGCCATGACAATGACAGTCAAAGTGTAAAAGAAAATGCAGCTCAGCAAAAAAAGTATTTGGCAGCCACTGAGTTTGCACAATTTCCAAATGATGAGAAATGTCTGTAATTTTCTTCATAGGCATACATCAACTGTGAGAGACAGAATGCTAAAAACATAATCTGGGAAATCACAATGTTTGATTTTTAAAGATTATATTTGTATAATGATACAGAAAATCGGTATTTAGCACCTAGAAACAGGCAATAATTCTGGCACACACAGACCTGTTACATATTCTTTAAGATGTTTTTCTCTTCTGTGCATTAATGGCAGCTGTCATCTTGTCAAAAAAAACTAAATATCAACTCATTATAGGATCATTTTAGGATGATTTGGTGTATATATTATCCTTTATTATTTATTTGTATTTATTTTTATTTCCTTTTTTATTTCATTTATTTAAGTTCTGTACTGGAGAGAAAAGTTGCAGGAGTCAAGTTCCTTGTATGTGTCATACTTGGCCATTAAAGCTGATTCTGATACAGATTCTGATTATCCCATAATAGAGATTGGACTTAACAAATAAATAGGAGCAACATTTGATCGAGTAAGGCCTGCATATTTTTTTTTGTCTAAATTTATTAGAGCTTGGCTAAGTCATAAAACTACGTTAGAAACAGTTGTTCTGTCAATAAGTCATGTAATTAAGGTTAAATTGTAGAATCGATTTCAAACATCGAAGCTCACATAAAACATGTGATGGTTGATGTGAGCTTTTGTGATTTAGATGATGATTCTTTTGAAAATGTTTAAGATGTAATACACACCTAAGTTAGGGAAAGAAAACTGTGAAAATATGATGAATAATCAAAAAAGAGAAGTCGACGGAGACAGAGTGATATGGGGCAATGGAAAGGAAGGTGAAAGCACAATGATAAGTTTTAACTTGGAGCATGAAGAAGAAGTTAATCTTATGTTAGGAAACATGCATTTAGCAACAAGAGGACAACATCGAGATCTAGTCGGGAGTTGCAGACCAGTTCAAATGTGCTACAAAGGTGAACAGAACAGGTCAAGGGTTGCAGAATGGCAAAAGATGATCTACATGGTTTAGAATGGGGAAGTAGGTCTGGTCAGCAGAGGTCAGGTCAGACAGCAGTGACAGACTCAAGGGTCAGTGCTGTTTATGAAGACACACAGGAACTATTCCCTATTACGACAGGGAATTAGTTAATATTCCGGTAGAAGTAGCAAACAGTCATGCAAGAACTTACAGCACAAATACAGCAGTTTTGTGAGAAACAAAGCCACGACTAATGACCAGAATTTCTGCATCAATTAAGGGATAATCCATGGGACAACAGTGTTTGAGGCTTCAAGATTGGGACTCTCAAAATTTCTACTCACACTGTCGTTTTCATTTTTGATTAATTTACCATTTTGGACTCCTGTTCAAGATTTCTGTTCAGTTTGAGGATTTCCATCATCCATCATCAGGGTTCACTTATTGTTGGATTCATGGGACTGACAGCTGCCAGTTGGGGAATGTTGGATTTCAATAAGGTTTCGATTCAATCCTCAAATGGATTTTCACAGAAGGGACTGCCAAGATGGGTACAAGCCTCTCTCTCTGTCTCAATTTAAATTAATTTAATCAAAAGTCTTCTTAGCCACAGTTTTAGGGAAAAATACATTTGATTTGTTATGTCTAATATAATCTACTCTTTTTCAACTTTGGCTGTACCCCTGCTAAGCTTTGCAATTAAAGAAGCAATCAAAATTCCATTGGAAGATGTGGACCTTCAAATTACTGAGTCGTGTCACCTTCAAGGGATTCTTCGATAGTTTTAAAAAGTCTTGGTGCTTGGATTTAAGTAAATTGCTTTTTATCAGTTGCCTTCAGCCATATTTTAAAACAAAATCCCTGGAGCTTGTTGTCCAAGCTCCTACAACGAATCTAGCCCGGTTACTAAGTGCCAGTTGTCAAAGAGAAAGAGTTGCCGCTAACGAGCGTGGCTGGGGGTATATGATTGGCTGCGGGGCTGCTCAGTAGGGCAAAACCGACAGAGGAAGCGGGGTGAGACTAGGGAGGCCCAAGGTGCCAGGTGACACGAGCTTAAGACTGATTAGAATGTACAAAGCGGGTTTCAGGCGTGGTCCTAAGGGTCGGCTAGGAGAAATTTAGAGAGGATCAAGCAGATCTGGTGGACTTTCTCCAGTGGTAGAGAAGCTTGAAAGGAGAGACGAGTTGAGGGTGATAGCCAGGAATTCCAGTGAGGTGAGGGGCCCAACTGTTTTCTCTTCAGAGAGAGGGATGCCTAAGACCGAGAAGGCCTAGGTGAGAGCGCTCAGCCCAAACGGGGTGGAGAAGTGGCGGGGGTGATAACCAAAAAATCGTCCAGAAGTTAAAGGACGTGCGGCTGACGGTATGTGTTAGGCAATACCAAACAGATAGCTTCGGAGAGTAAATCAGAGATTTCAGGACTACTCCTACAGCCGAAGGTGAGCCTGACCGCAAAATAGTAAGCCCCCTTCCAATAGACGCCGAAGAAATCTGGGTGAAGGGGGAGGACCTTACAGTAGCTGGTGATGTCACCCTTGGCAAGCCAGGAACCCCGACCCTCCAGACAGATGAGGCCAATGGCGTGGTCAATGGTAGCATACTGCATAGAAAATTCAGGGAAGATAATGAGGCTGGGGACAGCAGAACCATGAGGCACAGACAGAACAATGATCAGACACTTCTTTCCAGATTATTTATGAATGGCGACGCCCAGGGTGTTAACCTGGAAGACCGGAAAAGGGGGGTGACCGAAAAGGCCAATCATGAACCCCTCCTTGACTTCCTAGTGGAGCAGAGAATCGACTATGTCGGGCTCCGAGAGAGCGGACCGCAGGTTGGTGCAACGGACCGAACTATTAGGGAGGATCTCTATGTCAGGGTGAAACCCAGGGGTGAATCCCTGGATCCAAAAATCCACAAACTCCCTAACGGGGTGGCTGGCCAGAGCAGAGATGAGAGCCCTCACCTTGGTGGGTGTGGCAAGGCTCCAGACTAGTAAGTCGGGCAGAGGGGTCGGGTTGTGGGAGCAGGAGCCCCTGGAGTGAGACCCGCCGCAGAAGGAGCAGGAATGCAGAAACCTGCAGCTTGAATGAAGAGTAGCCCTGCCCGTTAACATTATTACAGCCCCCCTGATAGAGTGCTTGTCGATGCCCCCTGGGGTCGAGGTGCTGGATCTGGGCCTGGTGGGAAGGGGTATGGGGATAAGTGTGTGTTGGGGGGAGAGAGCACCACATAGAGAGCAGGACAGAGAAGCCCTGGCTGCAAAGAAACTGCAATAGAGCTCGGAGTCAAGCACACCCCTGTAGGTACAATGATTATACTGAGCGAGCTGGCCTGCAGCCTGGGAGGAGAAATGAGTGTGATAAGTATAGAACCCGTGCCCCCGAAACGGAGGGCCAGGTCCAGCCTGATGGACAGGCAATTTTCTAGCTCTGACCGGCGGTCAGGGAACATGGAGTAGATGGTGTCTCGGTAGACGAAGAAGGCAAAGGCAAATTCAACAGGGGTGAGGTCCCTGGAGCCAGGGCCAAGGGGCGGGCCCAGCTGCATCAGCCCTAGGCTGGTGAGCAATTCGCGGGGCTGGCCGAAAGAGGCCTAATGAGGGGTGGATAAGGAGAGCCTAATCGACATTATTACCTGTGAGGATCTGTTGCCTTAGCATGGGAGAAGAGCAGCGGACTGCGGAAGGAGGCCGAAGGGCGAGGGTGGCTGTGGAGAGAGAATAAGTGGAAGGCCCCGAAGGGGGGAAGGGTGGAGGGCCGAAGATGGTAGGGGAATGTTGATCATGGGAGGGGGAGGCGGGTTCATGGGGGGCTGAGACAGGGATGATAGCACAGCCTGAGGGGCCGTTGGAGCAGGGGGCGCAAAGAAGGAAATGGAGGGGGTCGTTGAGGGGGGGCCAAAGGTGAGCTACAAGGGGGAAGTACAGAAGGGGCGGAAAGAGAAGACAAATGAGAATGGGTAAAAGGTAAGAAAACAGGGAGGAGAAAAAATTGGCGAAAAGCGTGGCAAATTGTCAGAAGGAGGGAGCCGATGCAGGGTGACGTTGCGGTCCATCCCCAGCAGAGGGTGCTGTGGGTGCTGAGACTGAGGTGACTGGGAGAGCAACTACAACACTGGAAGTCCCGCCTAATGAGGAAGTGGGGACAGCAGGGGGGCCGGGAGCTCGGGACGGAACAAGGACGAACAGGGCAAAGGAGGTGGGAAAAAGAGCCCGAAAAGATGGCCATTGTTGGCGGAGCAGCTGAAGGGAATACTCTTGGCTCGATGTACGCTCTGTCCAGCCGGACATATCGGGGCGGCTCAGAGGGGTGAAGGGGGAGCGCTGAGCGCGAGAGGAGGCCCGAGTGGAAGGCGGGGGAGCCTCGTGCGAGCAGCGAGGGGATGGAGGAGGAGGAGCCTGGGCCGGACTGGCCAAAAAAGCGGCAAGAAGTCGGAGGGAGAAGTTCCGAGGCGAGTGAGATGGGAGAATGAGAAGGGTGGCTCGAGCGGCTGCAAGAAGCAGGAATACTATGCCGGATACTTTGAAGGTAAGGTAAGACACACAAAAGTCTGAAATTAATGCGAAAACGAACAGCACAGACGGGGGATGAGAGGCAGGCAGGGTTTATATGTGTACCGCAGCATGACTAGAGATGTGAAGGAGGCCCGAGGTGCCAGATGAAATGAGTTTCAGACTGATTAGGACGTACGAAGCGGGTTTCAGGTGTGGTCCTGCTCCTGAACCTATGGCAACTTCATTAGCTCAATTTTATGATGTCTTAAAAAATCAATATCACCCTTTTCATGGGCTGCTTTCATCTTGGGAAACCACTGTCTTCTTTTCTGTTTGACAGGTTCAGTTAAGTCTTCATTGATGTATATTTTGGTATCTTTTAAATGTTTAGCTTGCTCCAAAATTGCCAGTTTATCTTCATTTTTTTGGAATGTCACCACAACAGGTCTAGGTCTCACTCTTCCAGGATCTCCCAGTGTGATGAGCCCTCTCCACCTCCATGTCTCTTTGCAGCTGTAACTTTTCCACAAACATAGTCTTTAACTTCTTCTCAGAGTCTTCCCATGTTTCTCCAGGTGATTCAGGAATTCCATCCATGATTAAATTTTTTCTTTAACTGTCCTTTAAGTAATCCATCGTAACACCCAGTTGGGTCACGCTTTCATGAATCATATTCGCACAGCATCAGAGTATAAGCCACAATTGTTCAGAAATTAGGCAAAAACAGAGAATATCGGTAAATATCAGACAAATTACAAATGCACAACACAGAAAGTTAGACTCTGTCAGTATGTGTGTGTGTACATCAGTGTGAGTGCTATTCACAGCGGTAGGGAGGATGTGAAGGAGAATATGTTAACATTTCTCTCACAGGGATTTGTTTGTGGAACAGCTGAAGATCAATATAGAGTCAAAATTATAATTGTTTTGGGTACCAGGAAAAGCAATTTCTGTCTCCCTTGAGTCTCCTAGCTGTCTCCATATGATTCCAATCCAACCATTTTTCGGTAGAACAAGCAGCCGCCCATTTCAATCAGCATGAACCCGATCACCATGAATCCAAAAATCTTCTGAATCCTTTTGAGACAGGATTGAGAGACAAAGAGGTTGGGCTTCGGAGAAGAATCCAGAGAAATCCTCCAGAAAGAGTATACAGACAGAGAGCTACCAGAGCGAAGCATACATTCCTGATTAGGTAATTCCAAAAAGAGAGCCACGTCTGTAGTTTGGAAGTTTATCGGATTTTGAAGGTCAACTGAGATTAAACAGCATATCTTTTTCAAGAACTATTGTGAATAACCAGTAGGGGGGAGTGTTGAGCGCTATTTGACCGTCCAGTAAAAAATAAATCAAAAATAGAGGTAAATATGTTTTACATACCATCTCGATACTTCTGCCGTGTTTTTTTCTGTTGTTATCTGAATATTAACCAGCTAATAATCTCATACGGTCGCTATGTTTATTTTACTTTTTCTGGGACTATCTGGTCTGAGTCTGTACTGTGTCCGTAGCGTGATTCTTCAGTACTACCTGCAAAGCCAAAATGCAATTTGCTGTTTGCTTCAATGTGAGATTAAAACACAAATATACTTTCAGCCTTAGAACATCAGCAATGTTTACTAGAATCGTTTTCATAAAAAAAAAATCATATGTGTCTGGAAAAAACAACATGATGCAGTCAATATGATGGTAAAATTGGCTATTTCAGGCACATTTTTATATTATTCACTATTTAAAGATAATGTGGACATGAACTGTCTTGTATGGAAAAAATACTGTTAAATACCATAATACCAACATGTTTTTTAAAAATACCGTGATATGAAAATTTTGCCATACCGCCCAGCCCTAGGTGGGAGCACATTACACCCGTCTTAACTTCATTGAATTGTCTCCCTGTATGTTTAAGGAATAATTTTAATATTCTTTTAATAGTTTTTAAGTGTTTTAATGGTCATGGGTATACTTTCAGAACTGCTTTTACCATATAAACCTTTTTGATACCTGTGCTTCTCTGGGAGCTGTCTTCTTGTCACCCCTAGGTAATGTTGGAGTCTAAGCCATGTATACGATATTAAAGGGCCCTAGAAAAATGACGCCAGCATTCCAATGGGCCAATGAGGGAGCTGTCTGTATCTCTCTCTCTCTCTCTCTCTCTCTCTCTCTCTCTCTCTCTCTCTCTCTCTCTCCCCTCCAAGTCGCTGAGCGCTGGAGAATCTGTCATGAAGAATGGCAGGAGCGCCAATCCATCAGACCCGCTGCAGTGAGTGGACCATCCGCACAAAGTAGGAGGTAAAAGCACGGGCTCCTTGTTTAAAGCTTTGAATCACGGAACTTCGCGTCCTCTCTGATTCGACTCTCGGACTAAAGGAGACCCCCTCCCCTTCACATTCTCATCCCCATGAGCGTGGTTTGGCTCCAAAGCTGCAAAGAAGAGACTCCATTCTCAACACGTTTTCTGACTCCTTTTCCTTGTGCAAACAACTTCTCCCATCTTTGAGGCTAACCTTCAAATTATTTACCTTTTCTTTACTCTCCCTTTTCCCTCTATTCCACATGCCGTTTGAGCTGGACGTTCCCTTTTTTCTTTCGTGTTTTTCCGACGCGGTGCCTTTCTCCTGCATCTGGGAATGAATGGGAATTGACTCTATGAAGTAAGACTGTTCGATTTTATTTCTTAACCTGGGTGGAGTTATTCAGGAATCCTGTGTATTTCTGATGCATGCATGTTCTCATTTCTAATGAGCGCTCTTGAAGTTTCTGTGCTGTGTTGGTTTGTATTTATGGGCAAACTGTGAGCTAAAATTGTTGTGTAAGTTTCATGTCTGTGGTACCTTTCGTCCTTTAGTAATACGCAAAGTAATCTGATTGTAGGAAATCCCTTTGTTTTATTTCATGTACCATAGTAAGTGTTTAACGACACAGGTGTTCCCAGAAGCATGCAGTGCCGAGGGTAAACCTTCAAAATCCTTATTTTTCCTGTGTTTCTGAACCAGAGCGTTTGCTAACAAAAAGTTGCCCCCCTGATAAGGACCACGAGGTCTTTCTTTGTTAAAGAAAGCCGCGTGGCGCTTCGTCTGCAACAAAACAATTACTCCCCCCCCCCCTTTCGGCAAACTGTGCGTTCACGTCCGTACACCGCCTCTATGCGTCCATGCGAGGGGCAGCGTACGAACGTCAGCAGGAAGGGCTCCGTGCCGCGCCTAAGTGACGTCACTACTGGTCGCCATATTTAGTGTAACCGTTAGCCTTTAGCATTTTGAGTGTTACTTTTCCTTTGTTTTGGTGTGGTTAGAATAAATTAGGTAAATTGACTCAAATCCCTGGTTTCTTTTAATCTAAGTGTGTGTGTGAATTATAACAAAGAATTCATTTCCTTCAGATAAGGTCTTTTGGTAAAATCACCAGTAATTAGTTATAAACCGTTTAATTGATAACTTCCTATTAATAAAATATATATGTTTTTGCCTCATTAATAATTTGAAGAGATAATAAAAATAATTGATGAATTATTGATTTAATATCCTTAAACTAACCAGATAGACCTTAACTCACATTTATCAATTTTAACTGATAAATATCCAACAGTAATGTGGTGTGTACAGTAAGTATAATACACTGAATAAGTAAGATATGAAAAAGCTAAAGTATGGAAAGTAACAGTCAATATGAGCAATAATAGACTGTCAGATGCACTAAGGCAACTGTAAGTAAACAGTAAACATATAAACTAAAGGATATTTTTTTATTGAACATAAAATATTTTGTGTAGAAAGTACAAGAGAGAAAGAGGGACATTAATAAACATTTAGAAATCTGGTTAAATGTACGAAATAAAAGGTACAACTGTAGAAAATTAGTACTAGATTTTATAAGTCAGAATAATTTAGATTCAAAAGCACATACAGTTGCTCCGAAACGAATGCCTTTATGTATACCAGATGTTTCATGTGCCTTGGTGCGAGCAGATGCAATTGAATTTAAAAGGCTGATAATAGTTAAGATGTTGTGAACAGTGGGTAGCACAGTTGCCTTGCAGCACGTATGTCCTCTCTCCCTGTGCATGCGTGGGCTCCCTCCAGATGCTCTTTTCTCCCACAGTCCAAAATGATGACTGTTGGGTTCATTCGTCTCTCTCCAGCAAAAATCAGTCAACGTCATCATGACAACACAGACGCTCTCAGAAGGTAAAATACCTTGACTCACCTCACATCTCTAAGACATTGAGCCATTCATGCCTCCAGCTCCTCATCTGTTCCTCAAACCAGTACTGATCTAACCAGTGGTCATCGAGTCTGTGGAGACTCCAAATCTGACGCCTTGCAGCCGATCCAGCCCTCTGATCACAGACACATCCTGCCTCTCTGCTGCTAGACCGGCTTCTTCATCCCCAACAATGCAGGCTTGCTGCCTTCTTCATCTATCATACACTGACTTCGCCTGCTACCACTACCCAATGTAGGCCTGCTCCAACTCGCGTGTGGACGCAGATAACAGCGTCGATGTTGCTCCAGCTCTCGATCACCGTGAAAACCTCCTCTTTTTCTGCTGCTACCACAGGCTACCAGCCTTCTTCACTCACTGCAGGCCCACAGTAGTTTCTCCATCTTTTACACACCAACTTCACTGCTCCAACCTGCTAGTGGAACAGCCCCAATCGCAGCTCCATTCCTCTTGGCGACCTGATAAAAATCTGCCATCACTCACAGTTTTCCGATGTCCTAGATAGCAAAGCTGCAGCCCATATCAAGCAATTTTCTCCCCTGCTACAAGAGAACCTGTAGCCCACATCAATGTAGCTTATTCCCTCAGCTTCAGTTTTACCAAAACCACAACCCTCTCTAAACGATATAAAATAGTTTAAGAAACACTCCGTTGCTTTTTTGTGTTTGATGGAGCTACTTGAAGCAAAGAAAATAAAACCTTCTCTGACACTTTGAATATTTCCAATTTTATAGAGAACATTTCTGATCTTGGTGCTGTTCCTATTATTACATTCTGAGACATCACTTCAAACAAACAAATCCAGACCAATCAGCGGCTACCTCTGCTAGGCAGGAGTGAGGAGGATATCACATTACTGGACCAATAAGTCCATAGGTGGGTGTGTTGGGTCGGCTCAGAACGTTTTGGAAAAAGGCAAAGTTAGTCCAAAAAAAGGGGTCGGCTTGGAATGGACACAGGTAATGGAAACCATTCCGAACCGTACTGACCCTAGTGGAAAAGGGGCATAAATTGTCCTTAGGTGAGTGTGTCCATGCACTGTTTGTCCTGTCTGTCCACACCATAGAGATTCCCACACAGCAGAAAAATCAGTCACATGAACGTTTGTGACTGATTGCTAGTACAGCTTGACTGAGAGAGTTTGTACTTTTAAAACAATATCAGCACGTAAAATAACTTCTGTTTTAGTTGTGTTGTGATGCAAGTAGAGGAAAGCAGGTGGCATTGTGAAAGACAACAATCTTTGAACAACTATAACATATAGTATAACACAGTATATTTACAGGATCACATCTGTTTCAATATATATCCTGATATCGGTATATTGCCCAGACCTAGTTGTAATAAATTGACTCATACTGTAGCAGCTGAAAAGAGTGGGAATCCCAAAAGGACACTTCTCACCCCCTGCACCACTTTTTTCACTCTGCTGCCATAAGGCAAACAATACAGAATACTACTGACCATCAAAAATGAATGTCTGTCTGTCTGTCTGTCTGTCTGTCTATCTATCTATCTATCTATCTATCTATCTAAATGTGCAGCAAATAAACACTTTATGTTGGATAAACCTTCAATTTTATTTATGTTTTTTGCCCGATGATCGCTGGAGATGGGAACCAGCTACCCTGCTGTTCATTAAGAGATGATGTTACAAGAGCTTGGAGTTTGCAAAGTTACTTTGAAAAATCCTTCCAGAAATAATAATTTTGGCAGCTGATCTAAACCAACTGTAAAAGAACGCATAGATAAAGGGATTCAACATTGAATTGGACAAAGCTAGCCAATTAAGAGTTTCAATTACAGCAACTGGTGTTTCATCATATGTTAAAGGCTGAAAGATAATGCACAGAAAGTAGGGGGTCCAACACAACAAAAAAAGGCCCATCACAATAGCAAGGGTTTTTGTTGCTTTTCTTTCCATCTTACTTACAGCTGCAGTAGTTTTTTTACTTTGACAGTCAGTACTCTGGATGCTGTTTAATTGGTTCTGTGCAACAAGAAAAATCTTTAGATAAATACTAAGCATCATAAGTACTGGGATATAGAAAACAAAAATACATGCCAAAGTGGTTGATATTAAAGCATCAATTACACAGTTCCCTTCACATTTTCCTTGATTAAATCCTGCAATAATGATGCCAATTCCAATTAAAGAAGCAGTTCCCCAGCATCCAAGAATCATCATTGCAATGATACTATCGTTCATTGTTCTTTGGTAAGTCAGAGGCTTACACACGGCATGGTATCTGTCAATAGAAATACAACAAAGGTTTAAAATTGAAGCTGTGCTTAGTGTTACATCAAAGCAGCCTCGCACTTTGCAAAACAAATCTTCATCATACCAACATGAAGTGACAGTGAATGTCATGCTGAGGGGGAAAACTAAAACTCCGACAAGCAGGTCAGCCACAGCAAGGGAGAGGACAAGGTAGTTGTTGGGAGTGTGAAGCTGTTTGAAGTAACTGATAGACATTACTACAAGGAGATTACCACATATTGTTAAAAGGGACAATGAGCCAAGGAAAATATACAATGCCACACAAATAAAAGATGGATTACTTGTAAATTTGTAAGATGAGTCATATGATTCATAGCAGGGATGTATGTTATATGCTGTTTTGTTGGTGTTCAGTTCTCGTTCCATAGCAGGGAATTTCTGAAAAAACACAATCAATACAAATCATATACTAAACAGTAAAAATATTAATTATTGGTACATTATCAGTATGGACCTTACCGACTATCTCAGAATCCACTCACACAAAGGTCTCTCCCTCTCTTTGAAAACCATTGCCAAATGTACCTGGCATTTAAATAAGGGAATCTGTCTCATTATCATAATAAATGAAAACATGCAGTTCCCTAGTCCGATGAGACACATAACGAACTGTGAGTACTGTGTTGTAATATTTTGGTGTATGGTGTTGATGTTATTTAATAATAATAATAATAATAATAATAATAATAATAATAATAATAATAATAATATCTTGCTTTTACAGCGCTTTTCAAGACACTCAAACCACTTTACAATTCTACTATTTATTCATTCTCACATTCACAAACTGGTGGAAGCAAGCTATGATTGTAGCCAAAGCTGCCCTGAGGCAGACTGAAAGATTTGTTAATCTTTTTGATGTATTCATGGATACAACTGTAAATCAAAATTGTACCTGTCCCTGGCCTTTCTACTTTCTCTTAAGTATAGAGCTGGACAATACATATATTCCTTTGTGTTGTATGGCACTTCCCTGATATTTTAAGTAAATTTCTTTCAGGAGAATATAAAATTGCCGGGGTATCTATCAATGTTAGTCCATGTGTATCGATGCCTCCTTTTTGGTCTTGTATAGAACCAGCACCTTCTGTATAACAATCCTTTAGTTAAATTTTTGACTAATGCTGAAATTATTTTTGAATAGGTGGGGGTGCCTGGAATAATTTGCTTTTTTTACTGTGCTGTGAAAACTGTTTTCTTTACCTTTGTTCATGACCTGTATTCGTGCCTAGAGTATAAACTTGTTCTTTAAGTTAGTTGTTTTGATAAAAGTGACTTGTGATCTAGTCCTTCTTAGAATACTAAAGGTATGCAATTCTGTTTAAGAAAAACATAACTGGACTGAGCACCAATGTACCCTGATGTCCTGGTTCTTTGGTCAAGAGGAACATTCTACCCAAATGCTTTCAGCTTACTCATTCAACCATGGATAAGCTCATTAGAAGAATGTAGAGGAATCGTTTTTCAGGTTTGTATTAAATTTCCTGAGCCACATGGAGAACACCACTGGAGAGGCTGGTAGGTAAAGTGTGTGTGTGTTTCTTAAAAATCCTAATCTACGATTAATACAATATAATCATTCATAGAGTGCATTACACAGGCCAACAGATGTTCAAGATGGGTTTTATGCCATCTAATACCTGTTTACAATGTACAAGCAATCTACCAGACAATTATACTAATGCTCTTTGGTTCTGCCCACCTGTCAAGAAATATTGGTACCAGATATGTGAAGACCTATCAAAGTGTCTGAAATGTAATATCACACATTCTCCCACAGTTTGCTTGCTGGAAAATTTAGATGAAGTTACCATGGATACAAGTCTATGCAATTAGTTCACATTGCCTTATGCATCGCTAAGAAAAATATCCTCTTGAACTGGAAAAATAAAAATACTCTGAATATTAATCAATATAGAGATCTCCTTCTGGATTACATTGGTCTAGAAACGGCTTCTGCCTCTACATCTGATCAATCTTTCTGGTCTCCCTTGATCAGCTCCATCACCTAGTGGGGTCGGGCCCTTGATTTTGTTCTGTGGGACACGATTGCCGATGTGGAGTTTAAGGGTTGGTGGTGACTGCTAGGGGTCCTCGGGGTTGGGTCCGCTTGCGGTTGGGGCGGTAGGTGCCGTGAATCTCGCCTGGGGTGGGACTTTGGGGGCTTTGTGTGGTGACTCCTAGTGGCTGCATGCGGTGCCTTAGGGGGGTCGTGCTGGCGGACACTGGTTACTGGCCTGGTGCTGTGCTGCTCTGGGGGGGGTCTGGCTGGGCCTGGGGCTCTGGGGCGGGGTGGGCGCTGGCCTTTTCCTCTCCCTGGGCTGGTTCTTGTCGCTGGCTCCCCGATGGCCCCTTGCCCGCCGGGGTGTCAGCGGGTGGCCGCGGCGGGTGGCCGGCATCTCTGGGCCCGATCAGTCAAATTGGCACTGGACATGGCTCCTGGGTCTTGGTCCAAGCACTCTGCGGGGTGCTGGGGTGGGGGCCCTTTGACCGGTGCTGGTCGGCCTCCGCGGTGGACTGACCGGGTGGTGGGGTGTGGGCTGGTGGGTGGGGATGCTGGGTTCGGTTGCCTCCCGGCCATCGGGCGGTAGTAGCAAGGCTGGAGGGTGTCGGCCTGGGGGGTTGGCCGCCTGGGGCTTCGGTCTGCTCACGTGCCCGGCGCGGCATGTCCGGGGTATCCGAGTTGGTGCTGCGCCGGGTTCCGGCCTCAGCGCGGGGGTCCTCGGGCGCTGGCGGTGCTTGGGGCCTCTCTTGTTGACGGGGAGGCTTTTACCATCTAGCACAGGCGCTCTCCCAAACGGGGTGCGCTTGGGACGGGGGGGGGTTGTACGGGGGGAGGGTGGCCTAAACTCAGCCTGGGTGTCTAGTGTCCTGTGTTTTGTTAGTAGTTTGAATGTTGGGAGGGATTTAGGTCTGCCCCTGGGGTGGGGGCGGGCGGATGGCCTGGGCCCCCATGGGGCTCGGAGGGGCCGCTGCCGTGGGCCCCGACTTGACGTGCTGGGGCCTCCCACCCCTGGTGGATCGGCTGAACGGGGGTGCCTATTGGGGTCAGCAGGGGAGCTGGCTCCCTGGGGTTGGCATCGTGTCACCCCAGTTATTTCCTCCCCATCCCCATTTGCCTCTGTCCACCTGCTCCTTCATTCTACCATTCACAAGGCCTTGGGACGTGGGCACGTCACTGGGGTGCGGGATGGAGTTTCCGTCTTCGCTACCTGGTGGCGGCCTGGGTCCCAATTTTATTGAGCAACTTAGACACTTACACTTGCAACATTTACATGACACACGCACATGTAGGGACCTGGCGGTGGGTGCGCCTCGGCACTGGAGGCGGGGCCCCTTATAAGGGGCCTCGCCTGTGGTGCCGGTACCCACTGTTTAAATGCATCTAGACACTGAGGGCCCGGGGAGGGAGATGGGGGTACCTGGCAGTATTCCCATGTCCCACCCCTCTGTTTTAAGTGCACATTAGAACAACACGCAACAACACCACAATTGAGCAGGGGGAGAGAGGCTGGGGGTCTTTCCACACCCCTGTTCGTTGGACCATCAGGGGTTGGAGCCCGGGTAGATTATCAGGCCGTCTGGTCGGGGACCTAGGCTGGTGGGCTACTCTTGCCGGGGTGGGGGCCTTGGCGGTCTGCTTGTCCCCGTCCTGGTGGGCAAGGGGTCCGTCTCCCGGGTGCAGGGGCAGGGTGCTCTATCGGGGCGTCTGTCCCTGGGCCTGGGAGTATAGAGTATGTATGGGGTGTATGAATGAGTGTACAGCGTCCTTTTTTCGTGTGTCCTGTATATGTAAGAATGTGTGCGCATGAGAGGGAGGGTACGTATGAGTGTCTCTGTCTGTCTATGTCTACTTGTCAGGTTGGGTGTTTGGCTGCCCTCTGGCCTGGTGCATCTTCTTCCCCTCCGTCACTCCCCGTCGGTGATGGATGGTCCTGCCCGCTGGTCGATGATGGCTCTCGATGCCTGGGGCCGGGGGTCCCGGTTGCGGCCCGGCTCGGTCCTGGTGCATGCCTAGCTGGTCCTGGGTGGGCCGGTGTGTCGGGCGGCCGCTGTTTCGGGCCGACATCCTCCTTGGATTGACTGGGGCACCTCTTATGGGGGTGCCGGGGTTGTAAGTAGGTTGGTGCCGTCCGGTGGATCGGTGGGGACCGTGCCCGGCGCCCAAGCTCCTGCCAGTTCCATGAGTTCTACTGCCTGGTCGGTTCATCTGGGGGGGCTGTCCGGTATTGGCTGGGCCCCAGATCTTGGCGCTCTGCATGGGGCGGGATCTGGACCCGGGAGCTGGTAGATCTGGATGTCCAGGTGCTGGCTGGGCGCGGCCTGGGGAGGGCGTACATCCGCTGTGGCTTTACTGTGGCTCCCTGGCGTGTGGGTGTGGGGGGGGCCGGGTTGTTGGCGGTGGGTATTGGTCCGGGGTGGCGGCGGCGTGTATTGTCCGTCGATCGGCTGCAGGCGCCTCCTGCCCGGCGGCGCGGCGGCGGGGACCCCTCTCGGCGGGTCCCTGGTCGGGGCCCTGCTGGGGGGCGGGGTGCCCCTGATCCCCGTGGCCTCCGGGTCCTGTTCCGGGCCCGCCCTGGCGTAGCCGGTTTCCGGCGGAGCCCGTGGGCTCGTCCCTGCGATCTCTCGGGGCCCCAGCATTGCGGCTGCTTGGTGTTCCCCTGGGGCTTCCATCTGTTCCTCTCTTGGTGGGTGATCGGCCCTGCGCTGGTCCGCCTGCGGCTCCTGTGCTCTGTGGGACTCTGGATGCATGCGTCTCCTGCCTCCTTCATGTCTGTGTTGATTCCTGTAGGACGGATTGACGGTTCCTTCCACTAGCTATCAATCACTTGCATGGGGAAACCTTATTCAGACCTGCGTTGTCGCACACACACGTAGGTGTGGGGACATTGGTGTGGACGGACATATCTTGAGCTCTGAATGCCAGATTCCTCCTAGCTACGCCCCAACCTCCCACCAACGCCCCTACATTTTGATTACTGCCCACGTCTCTCCACAGCCCTTCCTCCCCCCGAGCACAAAAACAGAACCTCATCTACAGCAATCAGCTATCACCTGTGGAAATCAAAGACGTTAAACTGTTAGACAGGAAAGCTCTTTTGAGGTTTGTGGGTGGCTCTTAAAAAGGCCCCACTCTCTTCACTGAGAAGTGAGTCATTAACAGCTTCCTCACCCGGACAGCCTCTCTGAAGGAGTAAACATGACCCAGGCCTGTCTCCATCACAGCACGTTCTCATATTATATTGATACACTTTTACTAACTGCGGAGAGATGGACAGCCGCTCAGCATTATAGTTGGTGTCTTGGCAGCTGATGCTTGGAGCAACGTAGGACACAGGCTCCTCAAACTGTGCCTGACAACAAAACGAGACGCCGTTGTTTATGGATCCCTCCGAATCCCTGAGACCAAGACAAAAAAGGAAATCAGCTCGGATGCTAAAGTTCACCTGCAGCCCCGATCCACATGCTAGGCTCAAGACGGGGCTCCGAGAATGGTGTAATGACGATGAAGACAGCACGTCGAAGGGGGGAATGTCCGAGGCTCTTAAAGGGACATGCAGCAAATTTTGAGGCATTTAGTTCAGACGTGTTGTGAGTGCAATATTTAAAATAGGTAGTATATATCATTTATTGAACTTACAGATCAATTTCCGGTGATAATATAGCTGTATTGTACCACAGAATTGTTCTGTCTGCCTGAGAAGAACGTTCCAACCCCCGTTAAATTGTAAAATGTTTATTGCGAGAGAATCATGAGATGATGAAGGATTGGGAACACTGCAAAAGGTGGTGACACTGAGAAATACTCCAGAGGAAATGTTCCAAGGGTGAGATTTAGTCTTGGAACCGTTTTTGTTGGCATGAGCTCAAGTGAGGCTTATTCGGTAGATGGTTGATTGAACATCAGGACGGGAGAGCTAAGAGTCAATGAAGCTTCTTGCTGAGTTCTAGGAGACATAGAGATGCTGGAGACCAGGAGTGAAGAGTGATTAAGAAAAGCTGGCCGGCACAGCATGCAGGTGGAGCATGGAGCATGGCACAACTTGGAACTTTAAGGCAGTCATACGTGGAGGAATAACCAAGGCTTACTAGGAGACTGGAGAACATATCACAACTACCTAGCAACAAGTTTTGATGGACAGGTCCTAAGCTCAGCCAGGACCTCAGTCTCCTCACATTCTTGAAGCATTTGTCCAGACACAGCAAATCCTTGTACAGAACAATTCACAGTAAATTAACTGGGAAATGAACGTATAAGTCCATCGGGGGAACACAGAATAGAGGAGACATTTTAATCAGCAAGTCTCTGTCAGATAAATTTGCAGGTCATCATGTTGAGCAAACACAAGGGTGTTGAACCACCTGTCCAGCAATCTGCGTGTGAAGTGGTTTAGATTTTTGCAGTTCTTCTATGACCCCAGAGAACCCCATGACCTCCACAAAATCAGTTGACATATTTTCAGAGTTAATGTATTCAAAGTCGAAAAAGTGACTCCCGTGTCCACCAAATGGCAAGTCTTTGTCCATGACAGTCATTGTGACCAGGGGAGCTGCCCTTCCCCCACCACTTACCTCTAGTCATGCTGGTGAAGGTACCCATATTGCGTTGCACGGTACTGTCCCGATAAATTTGGCTGCAAAGTAGCAGTAGCATATGGTGCCTGATGTGGAGTAGCAGGGCCAGCCTGTAATTCATGGCCTCTAGACTGAGCCGGACCACTAGAATATGGATTGTAAGTACAATGGCGCCAACTGGGAACACCCAAGCACACGTCAAGCCCCTCTTAAGGTACGCTCAGACCAACCTGTGTAATCAGGAAGCAACATCGCTCAAACAGATGAAAGATTACACTTTAAAATTAAAACCAGCTACTTGTACACTTTAATCCGCATCGATGCCTCGGCGCATCACGTCAGTTTGTCAGCAGCCGAGCGAGGATTTCTCTTTTGTTTCTCTGTTATTTCTGCACTTTTCCTTCCTCTGCTCCACTCCTCCTGGTAATGTGTATTTATTACCGTAGTTGCCTTGACTGGTATTGGCTGGTGTTTACTGACATAACAAGAAAGTTAAAATAAAATATTGAATTGCTTACCTGACTCTGCAATATCCTCTGATTACTATGTTATCACCTCCTGTTCTGTCTCTCCCACCCTGCAGCTAGCGCCGCCGGTCATCACGCCCTCAGTCTCCCCCGCATTGAGTAGCTCCAGTTGCCACTGCAGCAAATGGAGGAACTCTGTCCCATGTTTCAATGTTTTTTTGATTGAACACCAAAACTACTTCTGTTCATTAAAATTAATTAGATCAAATCGTGCCGAAAACATACTGTGCTGTGCTTCCAAATACCTTCTCTTTTAATTGTTGGTAACGCTCCTGTTTATTTATTTTTTATATTTTACTTTTTTTAATAAATAATTTTAAGACTTTACACATAGATACCCTGATAAATATATAAATTTGTTTCTGCTTAAAAAATTCTTTGTCTCATTGTTTTACCCTTTTGAGAGTCTTTATATGTTTTGTATTACAGTTAATACACAAGAAGTATTTCTAACTGCAAGTTTTCAATAAAGTAAAAAAAAATCAGTAGGTCCAGTTAAATCTTGTCACTAATTGGTTGCTGCCCCGAATTTGCTGCCCAAAAGTTCAATTTTCCAAAATTCACGCAGCAGGTGCGTGGAGGCCTTGATGAGTCGAAGCTGTGTGGACGTGCTGATGCCAGCTGCACTGACGTGCGCGACTTGCTGCATGCCAGCTTGCTGCCCACATGCTGAGCAGGTACTGCTGGAGTTTAAATTCTATATTAAAGTGTTCCTCTATTATGGATTAACTCCAAAACTGTCAATTAGCTCTGTTCACAGTTTTAGGATCCAGCGGACCTGAGTATGGTCGAAATAGTGATATTCTGTTCCAGGAGAGAAGGAGAAAAGACACAACAACACAGATCTGTTTGTTATGAAACGAACCTGCAGGTCCGGGCTCACGAATGTGCGGGCGCTTACAAACAGAGCTCATCTCTTTTTATTGAACACAAAGAAACAATAATCACATCACATGGCAACCCCCAGTACATACACATTAATTGTGTGCCAAAGTATCGGATACTCCCCCAAAATTATTTACAGACACCCGTTTTTATGGGGGTCCTGCCCTTAACTATCTTTCTTCCTTCCTGTTTAGACACAGTCATCTGGAATCGATCAGTTCCTGGTCTAAACAAAGCCTGGTATTTATGGCTGTTGTAAAAGCCTGGTACAAATGTAAGATTGTTTTTTTTACTTCAGTACCATAGACTTTGCATATAATCTAGCTGCCCTGCTGCCCGGCAGCAAATAGCGGTCTGAACGTACCTTTAGAAAGGCTTGAACATCTAGCAGGGATCAAGGGAACAGCACTAAGCTGGTTTAAATCATATCTGTCTGACAGATTCCAGTTTGTTCATGTAAATGATAAATAGTGTTCACACTCAAGTGTTACTTGTGGAGTACCACAGATGCATGGGTATATATAGTAGTTAGCCACACCCTATTCAATCAGCTTCTGACCGGTCATTACATCATACAGATGATTTCATACATAATCAAACAGAAGAGGAAGTGTAACTTCAGTAGTCAGCAGTAAACAATCAGGAGATAGTTTCACTGGACAATCAGAATTTAGATAAAAATAAGGGACACTTTTATAATGCTGAGAAAGACATTCACAGGATCTGTCATAAGTCAACACCAGATGATAACAAGAGTTGTTATAAATTAAGATGAGACGTTTACATACAATTGGTTCTTGTTTGTACCTTAGAATCAGAACAGCTATCTAAAAGCTGAGTAAGAGAATTAAACCTTTCTTGATGTCCCAGCATTAATAATAACATTTTCCATCACAATTTCCAATCAGACTGATTACCAGTAATTGTTGCAGTTTTTTGGCGTCATCTCTCTTTTACATACTTTCTTTTATTTCTGTATCCAACCATTGTGTACTGGTTGTTCTGACAACAAATTTCTTGAAATGAGCATGTATGTCAGCGAATTTCATAAGTATGTCATTAAATTCAAGCAAAGCCTATTCAGGGTCTGTTTTTGAAAGCACATTTGAGCAACTGCTATTTTTAATGTCTGGAACAAATGTATCTTTGTTAAATAACTTGTATGATCTTTAGTGAATCATTTTTGGACCAACCTTTGTCAGTTTTTAATTTCCTATTTATTAGAATTAAATTATGATCACAAAATATAACTGGAATGGTCAAAACAGCAGAGCATAGCTTGGGTACATTAGTGAAAACATGATCTATACAAGTAGATAAACCTTTACCATCTGCCCTTAACCAAGTATAGGTAGGTTTATTCATGACTTGAGTCAATCCACTAATATTTGCAGTTTCTGAAAGTGTATTTTGTAAGAGGACAATTCTGTGCTAACCAGTCTATGTTCATATCCCCCACAAAATAACCTTCATAACCACAGATACTACTTTTATTCAACATGTCACATACTTTGTCTTAATAAAAACCATATGCATTAGGAGGTCTGTAAAAGCAAGCTATAAACAGTGATTTTCAGTATGGTATTTGTATTTGTAACCACGGAGCTTCTATATCTGGTATCATCAGATCAGTCCTAATTCTTACAGGCAAGGTTTCTCTAACATAAAAGGCTACTCCTCCACCATATTTATTGAAGTCCTTCATATATATGTTGTAACCCTGTATGAGAAGGGCACTGTCCTCATAAATTTGATCTAAATGTGTTTCATTCATGGCTAGAACATATACATTGTCTTTGGACTGCAGGCCTTCAGTTTCACTTAGTATATTTCTTAGACTATTTATGTGCCAAATTTAGGCCTTTCTTAGGCAAAATATTCATTGTCATGTGATTAACCAACATACTAATAATCGGATATATCCGCGAATAATTAACACAAGACCAGTCATACCTTTATAACCTCATGACCATGTCCATTATCAAGTACTGTTCCATGGCTAAATAATCAGTTTATTATGTCTTAAAAAATCTATGTCACCCTTTTCACGTGCTGCTTTCATCTTGGGCGATAGCTCTTTTCTTTTCTGTTTGGCAGCTTCAGTAAAGTCTTTACTGATGTATATTTTTGTACCTTTTAAATTTTTAGGTTGCTCCAAAATAGCCAGCTCATCTTTATATTTTTAGAACGTCACCACAATAGGTGATTCAGGAATTCAATCCATGATAAAATGTGTTCCTCTTTAACTGTCCTTCCAAGTAATCCATTTTAGCAGCAAGTTGGGTCATGTTTTCATTAATCATATTCACCTTTTCGATTATTCCCTCATCCTCCTTTCTTTGTTTCAGTGCAGATTACTTTAGCTCAATGGCCAAAAATGGATCAGGCTTGCCAGCTGGCTGCAAGAGCACAGAGCCTTTCATTCTAATCCACTCAGTATCTTCTTTATAGAGGTCAATCCGACAGTAGAGAATATCAGTGTATATCAGCCAAATTACAGATGCCCAACACAGAGTTAGACTCAGTATTTGTGTGTGTGTGTGTGTGTCAGTGTGAGTGCTAATCATAGGGGTAGGGAGAAAATGAAGGAGAATATGTTTACATTCCTCTCACAGGGATTTGATTGTGGACCAGTTGAAGGTCAGTATGGAGTCAAAATGATAATTGTTATGGGCAGTAGGAAGAGCAATTTATCTCTCCTTTTAGTCTCTCAACTGTCTCCATATTCCAATCCGACCATTTTTCGGGAGAACAAGTAGCCGCCCATTTCATCAGCATGAACCTGATCACCATGAATCCAAATATCTTCTGAGTCCTCTTGAGACAGGATCGAGAGACAAAAAGACACATTTTGGGCTTGTGAGAATAATCCAGAGAAATGCTCCAGACAGAGTAGACAGACAAAGAGCTCTGGGATAAGACACATTAGGTAGGGGAGAGAAGAAGCATCCGTCCTCGCTGAGTGCAGGAAGAATAAGAAACAGTCAGCATGTGTCCTGATTAAGACGGTGGTTAATGTTTTTTAAGTGCCTTAAAGGTCTTGGGCATACTTTCAGAATTGCTTTTTTGGCAGCCATCTCCTTGTCACCCCTAGTTAAAATGGGGTGTACAGTAAGTTTAATACATAGAATAAGAAAGAAATTAAAAGTATACGAAACAGTAAACAGATAAACCAAAGGAAATTTCTTTGATTCATCGAACATAAAATATTTTCTAGAGAAAGTACAAGAGAGAAAGAGGGACATAAATAAACATTTACACAATCTGGTTAAATGTACAAAATAAAAGGTACAACTGTAGAAAATTAGGATTTCTACAAGGCTTGGGATATTTGATATATACCAGCATTTTACCCTAGTTTGTCAGAATGTTTTACTTCAGATCCATTTCATACACCAGTAGGTTAAATGGATTTTGCATTAAGACACATTTAGCTTTACATAAGGTAAATTCATCTCAGCATTATAATTGACACAAAAAAAACAGTTACAAAGATTTGATAAATCAAAATAATTCAGAGTCAAAAACACATCAATGATTGCAATTATGTATACCAGATGTGTAATGTGCCTTGGTGCAAGCAGATGCAATTAACCTAAAAGGCTGATAATAGTTAATAGTAGTGCACAGTGGTTAGCACAGTTGCCTTGCAGCACAGATGTTCCAGGTTTGATTCCTTACCCAGGGTCTCTCTGCAAGGAGTTTGCATGCTCTCCCTGTGCATGCTTTGGCTCCCTCCAGGTACTCTGGCTTTCTCCCACAGTCCAAAATCATGACTGTTAGGTTCATTGGTCTCTCTAAAGCCCCTTTTCTACTAGGATCACCTTATGCCCCTTTTCCACTAGGGCCAGTACGGTACAGAATGGAACGGGGCAGTACAGCCTGGAACGGGCCGGTTTTGTTGCCATTACAATCTCAAAAGAAGAGTAGTGGGCAAGGACGTGGGCAGGCTTAGCTCTCTTCTGTTGTTGAAGATTTAATTTTTGGAAAACAGCTTTTTTTATACCAATGTACTACTTAGACTTTCATAGCTCAGAGTGATGTCAATCTAGCCATCTTGTTTTACAAGGACATCTTGTTTTTGTTGGACATTAAATTCAAGTCAGGTCCAGGACAGGGTGATTGAAATAAAAGTAGGTTTTTTAACATATTTTTTATCACTTGCAATTTCTTCTTATGAAAAAAAAAACAAGTAGGAAAAAATTGATTAAAATCTGAAACCGGATTTGGCATGAAAATAATCTGAGACTTTTTTTTAAAGCCATATCACCCAGCCCTACCTCCAAGTGTTTCTGTAAATATTCACCCTCTATTCTGAAGCTTTAATCCTGTAAAATAAGAGGGGTTTGGCCCTTGTTTAATAGTCTTAGTAATATATATATTTTTTTAATCTAGAAAAAGTATTTTTTCCTGAAACCAGGAAGACTGTCTGTGAACGTGAACCTACTTAGCCAACGTGACAACATAACAAAATGCATGAATTCAATAATATATATACTTACAAGATCCCCACGTTGTTTAAAGCTTATATAATTCACAACTCACACTCTTTTTAATTTTAGGCCGCTTGCAGTTAACTGCAGTGTGCTGCTTATTTGAAACTTTAAAGTATAGCTTACTTTGAGACAGACAAACAACTCCAGACCAATCAGCAGCTACCGCTGCTGCGTAGCAATGAGAGGGATATCATATTACCAGAGCAATCAGTCCATAGCTGGGCGTTTCGGGTTGCTTCGGCATGCTTGGACCCAAGGCAGAGGTAGTCCGAAAAAAGGGGTCGGCTGGGGTCGGCTTGGAACGGACACACGTAATGGAAACACGCCAAAGCTTCCCTTTCCGTACCGTACTGGCACTTGTGGAAATGGGGCATTAGATCCAACCTGGTGTTGAAGCAGATAACAGTGCCTGTGTTGCTCCAGCTCTCTGATCACCTCCTCCTCCTTCTTCGCTGCTACCACCAGCTACCATCCTTCTTCTTCCCTTCACTGCAGGCTAACAGTGGTTTGTCCTTTCTTTCACACACCAGCTTCGCTGCTCCAACCCGCTTGTAGAAGGAGATAACAGCCCCGATTGCAGCTCCATTCCTCTTGGCGATCTGATAAAAATCTGCCATTACTCACAGTTTTCTGATGTCCTAGATAGCGAAGCTGCAGCCCGTATCAAGCCATTTTCTCCACTGCTACAAGAGAAGCCTTAGCCCACATCAATGTAGCTTCAGTTCTAGCTTCAGCTTCAGTTTTACCAAAACCACAACCCTCTCTAAACAATATAAAATAGATTAAAAAGCACTCCATTGTTGTTTTTTTATTTTTATGGAGCTACTTAAAGCAAAGAAAAATAAAACCTTCTCTGACGCTTTGAATATTTTTAATTTTATAGAGAACATTTCTGATATTGGTGCTGTTATGGTTATTACGTTCTGAGACATCACTTCAAACAAAGAACTCCAGGCCAATCAGCAGCTAGGTAGGAGTGAGAAGGATATTACAAAGAACGTTTGTGACTGATTGCTAATACAGGTTGACTGTGAGAGTTTTTCTTTTAAACCAATATCAGCACGTAACATTGCATTGTAAGAAGTGATAAGCAGAGAATAACTTCAGTTTAAGTTGTGTTGTGTTGCAAGTAGAGGAAATCAGGTGGCATTGTGAAATACAACAATCTTTGCACAACTATAACACACAGTATAATTACAGTATCATATCTGTTTCAAAATATATCCCAATATGGTATGGTAATGGTATATTGCCCAGCCCTACTTGTGATAAACTGTAGCAGCTGAAAAAGTCATGAAAATGTCCTTGAAAACTCCTGGAAAATCATTTAAAGAAAAGAGTGGGAGGCACTCTTAAAATTAAGAACTCTTCTCACCGCCTTCACTACTTTTTCGCTCTGCTGCTATAAGGCAAGCAATACAGAATCCCACTGGCCAGCAAAAAAATATTTACAAAAAGTCATTCATTCCATCTGCTATCCCATCTAAACGTGCTGTAAATAAACGCTGTATGTTGGATAAACCTTAAAGTTTTTAGATTTTTTTGCCCAATGATCGCTGGAGATGGGAACCATGTACCCTGATCAGTTGAACGTTTGTGACTGATTGCTAGTACAGCTTGACTGAGAGAGTTTGTACTTTTAAAACAATATCAGCACGTAAAATAGCATTATAAGAAGTAAAAATAACTTCTGTTTTAGTTGTGTTGTGATGCAAGTAGAGGAAAGCAGGTGGCATTGTGAAAGACAACAATCTTTGCACAACTATAACATATAGTATAACACAGTATATTTACAGGATCACATCTGTTTCAATATATATCCTGATATCGGTATATTGCCCAGACCTAGTTGTAATAAATTGACTCATACTGTAGCAGCTGAAAAGAGTGGGAATCCCAAAAGGACACTTCTCACCCCCCGCACCACTTTTTTCACTCTGCTGCCATAAGGCAAGCAATACAGAATCCCACTGGCCAGCAAAAAAACATTTACAAAAAGTCATTCATCCCATCTGCTATCCCATCTAAATGTGCTGTAAATAAACGCTGTATGTTGGATAAACCTTAAAGTTTTTAGATTTTTTTGCCCAATGATCGCTGGAGATGGGAACCAGCTACCCTGCTGTTCATTAAGAGATGATGTTAGAAGAGCTTGGAGTTTGCAAAATTACCTTGAAAAATCCTTCCAGAAATAATCATTTTGAAAGCTGATCTAAACCAACTGTAAAAGAAAGCATAGATAAAGGGATTCAACATTGAATTTGACAAAGTTAGCCAATTAAGAGTTTCAATTACAGCAACTGGTGTTTCATCATATGTTAAAGGCTGAAAGATAATGCACAGAAAGTAGGGGGTCCAACACAACAAAAAAAGGCCCATCACAATAGCAAGGGTTTTTGTTGCTTTTCTTTCCATCTTACTCACAGCTGCATTCGTTTTTTTACTTTGACAGTCAGTACTCTGGATGCTGTTTAACTGGTTCTGTGCCACAAGAAAAATTTTTAGATAAATACTAAGCATCATAATTACTGGGATATAGAAAGAAAAAATACATGCCAAAGTGGTTGATATTAAAGCATCAATTACACAGTTCCCTTCACATTTTCCTTGATTAAATCCTGCAATAATGATGCCAATTCCAATTAAAGAAGCAGTTCCCCAGCATCCAAGAATCATCATTGCAATGATACTATCATTCATTGTTCTTTTGTAAGTCAGAGGCTTACACACGGCATGGTATCTGTCAATAGAAACACAACAAAGGTTTAAAATCGAAGCTGTGCTCAATGTTACATCAAAGCAGCCTCGCACTTTGCAAAACAAATTTTCATCATACCAACAGGAAGTGACAGTGAATGTCATGCTGAGGGGGAAAACTAAAACTCCGACAAGCAGGTCAGCCACAGCAAGGGAGAGGACAAGGTAGTTGTTGGGAGTGTGAAGCTGTTTGAAGTAACTGATAGACATTACTACAAGGAGATTACCACATATTGTTATAAGGGACAATGAGCCAAGGAAAATATACAATGCTACACAAATAAAAGATGGATTACTTGTAAATTTGTAAGATGAGTCATATGATTCATAGCAGGGATGTATGTTATATGCTGTTTTGTTGGTGTTCAGTTCTTGTTCCATAGCAGGGAATTTCTGAAAAATCAAAATCAATACAAATCATATACTAAACAGTTAAAAAAAATAATTATCTGTACATTATCAGTATGGACCTTACCGACTATCTCAGAATCCACTCACACAAAGGTCTCTCCCTCTCTTTGAAAAAACCATTACCAAATGTACCTGGCATTTAAATAAGGGAATCTGTCTCATTATCATAATATATTAAAACATTCAGTTCCCTAGTCAGACGAGACACATAACGAACTGTGGTATTGTGTTGTAATATGTTATTGTACTGTATGATATTTAATAATAATAATAAAAAATAATAAAAATAATAATAATAATAATCATCATCAGCAGCAGCAGCATCATAATGAATTGTATTCAAAGCGCTTTTCATGACACTCAAAGCGCTTTATAATTCCACTATTCATTCACTCTCAGGTTCACAAACTGGTGGAAGCAAGCTACGATTTTAGCCAAAGCTGCCAAGGGGCAGACTGACAGATTTGTTCATCTTTTTCATTTATTCATGGATATAACCTCTAAATCCAAATTTTACTTATTACTTGCTTTTGTGGGAGTAGCTCACATTAACTACTCAAGGGAACACATGCAAACTCCACACAGAAAGGCCCTTTTGCCAACACCCCCAATGATATGGAGGAACAAACACACCCTCAGCACCCACAGCGTCCCCAGCAGGAATCGAACCCAGGACCTTCTAGCTGTGCTACCAGCTGCGCCACCGTGCTCCCATACTCTGCTGATATTTTTAAGTGAACTTCTTTGAGGAGAATATAACACTGCCAGAGTATCTATCAATGTCACACCACGTGTATCTCGATGCGTCCTTTTTAGATTTATATTTATTTGGTTCAAAAACAGTAAAAGAAACATACAGAACTACAAAATAAATGAAAGAAAACAATAAACCGAAATGGTGTATACAGAAGCAAAAGCTTATATAGCGCCTACACATTACCTAAGTAGAATTAAATTTAATAATGTGGACCCCAGGATTATCCAGCTATGAAAAGACACCCCCAGCAATGTTCCGTTAATTTTTTATTGATTATTGGTGTTCTTTTATTTTGGCTGTACAAAACACCTGTTCAGGTGTAATTTCTGTTACTGTACCGATTTTACGCTAAAAGATAGCAGTAGTGACGCGTGCATATGAAATTGACTTCCCAAGCTTACGCAGAAATAGCTCAGTGTAACAGCAGATCTGTTAATGGAAGCCAGCAAAAGCTAGCCACAGCTCACTACTGCAATGCATTTTATTAATTTAGATTGTATTTAGACACTGTTTTTGACGCAGCGTTCATTGTTAATGGTTGGTGGCCTAATGCTATGGACTGTTTACGTCCCGATAAACAGACGTTAGATATATAAAATATAGGTAAATATTCCAAACATGGTAAAAGTTATTCAGATTCAACGTTGTACTAGTAAATAAGATTTTTAATCTGTGAAGTTATTTTCAAGTTTAAGAGGTTGTTTTTTTCTTATGAAAAAAAAAAACTTGTAACAGAGAGACTGTAAGACAAGCCACTGTGTTATAGCCAAAATATTAGTCTGCTTAGTATAAACACAGAAGTAGCTCAGTCTAAGGGCAGATCTGTTAATGGAAGCCAGCGAAATAAAGCCACAGCTCACTACTGGGATCTTCTGTTTATACAGAATAAACCCCACTGTTACACACTACATGTGTCTGTCTTCTCAGGGTGAAACAATAATAAAATGGATAAAAAAACATATACATATTCATTGAAAACATATATACACACATACATACCCACATATATATATATAATGATGACATCAAGCTGTATGCTAAGAGCGAACAGGTCATTGATTCCCTAATCCACACCACCAGGATCTACAGCAATTACATTGGGATGTTATTCGGGCTTGAAAAATGTAGTAGGATGGTCACAAAGCGAGGCAAGGTAGTCCACACTGAAGGGATCTCACTCCCAGAGGGAACAATAGCTGACACTGAGGACAGTTACAAGTACCTGGGAACAGGCAAATGACAACCTTGAACGGGTAACAAGGGAAGCAACAACAGCTAAAGACCTCCAACAAGTGAGCCAGATCCTAAGAAGCCAGCTCGATGCAAAGAACAAGTCCAAAGCAATAAACAGTTATGCCATGCCAGTTATCAGATACCCTCTGGTAATAATAAGTTGGCCAAAAGATGAGATACAGACCACAGATGTTAGGACACAAAAGCTCCTCACCATGCCTGGCAGGTTCCATCCCAAATCCAGCACCCTGAGACTGTACGCACATTGTAAGGAAGGAGGCAGAGGACTGATGAGCATGAGAGCTTTTAACCAGGATGAAACATCGAAGCTCTATAAGTACATCAAGGACAAGGCTTCAACGTATGACGTACTTAGTGAATGCCTGAGACAATGGCAAGATGAGGAGGTGCTGGAGGAGGAACCATCATGGAGGGACAAGCCATACATGGGATGTACCCCCGGAACATAAATGAAGTGGCTGATCTCAAGAAATCCTACCAATGGCTAGAGAGGGATGGCCTACAGGACACTACAGAGGCACTGATCCTTGCAGTACAGGAGCAGGCTCTGAGCACCAGAGCGATAGAGGCTCAGATCTACCACACCAGACAAGACCCAAGGTGTAGGCTGTGCAAAGAGTCATCCGAGACAATCCAGCATATAACAGCACGGTGTAAAATGCTGGCAGGGAAAGCATAAATGGAACATCATAACCAAGTGGCTGGCATAGTATACAGAAACATATCTGCGGAGTATGGGCTGGAAACCCCAACGTCAAAGTGGGAAACACCTCCAAAGGTGGTGGAGAATGACAGAGCAAAGATCCTGTGGGACTTCCAGATCCAATCAGACAGGTGGTGTATGACAAAGAGCAGAGGAAAGCCGTTGTGGTGGATGTGGCAATACCAAGTGATGTTAACATCAAGAAGAAGGAACTTTAGAAACTTGAGAAATACCAAGGGCTCAGAGAGGAGCTAGAGAAGGCTCGGAAGGTGAAGGTGAAAGTAGTACCTGTGATGATCAGCGCACTTGGGGCAGTGACTCCCAAACTGGAGGAATGGCTCCAGCAGATCCCTGGAAGAACCTCAGACATCTCAGTCCAGACAAGTGCATTACTTGGAACAACAAAGATACTTTGTCTTTTGTTTATCTTTCTTCTTTTGTTTATTTTTCTTAGACATGTTGATCTTTGGACATCGTTTCAACTCCATCTCCAGTTTATTCCACAATTGTACACCTTCAACTGTTGGACTAAAAGTTTTCAATGTTGTACTATGTTTCTGAGTCCTAAAGTTTAATTCATCATGTGATTCATAACAGCTCATTTGTTCTTTGAACTTTCTTTGTATTTGGCTTGGTAACATATTTTATCTAACTTTATATAACATCTGTACTGTGTCGAACTCAACAATGTCACAAAACTGCATGATCTTTCATTTGAAAAATAATGAGTTAGTGTGGTCCAAAAATCCAACTTTATGAATTCATCGAAAAACTTTTTTTGCAACAATACTTTTGGTTTAACTGTGTAAGTAAAATAAATAAGTAATACCGCATGCCATAGTACAATATAATAAATAGGGAAAAATCAGAATACAATATAAAATATGTACAGCTTTTATGTTTAATATGTGCTTTGTTTTTGCTATTACTGAAATGCGTCTAGAAATGTTCATAGACATATATTTAACATCAGATTTCCAAGAGATTCTATCATCTGTAATAACACCTAGGAATCTGATTTCATGCACCCGCTCTATAACAACACCCTATATCTGAATTGCTTCCTGAACATTGGAATCACTGATTCTGAATATCATAATTTTGCTTTTAATCAGATTTAGAGATAATTTATTTAGTTTGAACCACTTGTTGACACTTATGAGTTTCAGGTTAACAATCTGACACAATTGTTGTAAGTCGTCTCCTGTAGCAAGAATATTTGTATATATTTGATCTTGTATAGTAAGAACCAGCAACTGCTGTGTTACAATCCTTCAATTATTTAACAATGCTTAAATTGTTTGAATGGTAGTTGGTTCCTGGAATAATTGGCTCTTTTTAACTGTGCTGTGAATACTGTTTTCTTGACCATTATTCATGACCTGTATTCATGCCTAGAGCATACACTTGTTCTTTAAATTAGTTGTTTTGGTAAAAGCTGCTTGTGATCTAGTCCTTAGAATAGTGAATGTATGTAATTTTATTTAAAACAAACATAACTGGACTGAGCACCAACCTACACAAGTGCCCTACTTCTTTGCTTAAGAGGAACATTCCACCCAAATGCAGTCAGCTTGCTCAGTTAAAAAGCTCATTAGAAAAAATAGAGGAATTCTTTTTCATGTTCTTATTAAATTTCCTAAGCCACATGCAGAACACCACACCACACAATGAAATGTTTATTGAGACAAAATCATAAGATGATGATGGACTGGGAACACTGCAAAAGGAGATGACGGTGAGAAATACTCCACAGAAAAATGGTCCATGGGTGAGATCCTTGGAAGTGTTTTTGTGGATATGAGATATAATGAGGCTTACTCAGTAGATGGTCGATTGAACATCAGGTCTGGAGAGCTAGGAGTCCAGGATGTCAGTGAAGCTTCTTGCTGAGTTCCAGGAGATGTTGAGATGGTGGAGACTGACAGCGAGAAATGAACACGGGAAGCTGGCAGGCAGGGCATGGAAGTGGAGCCTGGATCATGGCAGAACTTGAAGCTTGAAGAAAGTCAGACATGGAGGAAAGACCAAGGCTTCCTGAGAGATTGGAGAGCTTATCACAACTAGGTTGCAACAAGTTTTGATGGACAGGTCCTAAGCTCAGCAGGACCTGTGGTGGAATTTTCCAGAATGATGGAGAATAGAGCAGAAAGCAGACAAAGTGAAACACAGAAATACACAGACAAACATCCCAGTCTCCTAACATTCTAGATATCTATTGTTGTTGTTACCCTATGGTATATAGCTATGATGAATTGCTTATATAATTATATGGTGTTGCCACACCTACCCCTTTCCGCCCATAAAGTACAGAGTGTATTTTCTTCCTGTGCACGGATGGGTTCTCTTAAGGGCTTTATACGGTGGCTGAGAAGTGCAAACCAAATTTGTATTTTCAGAAAAGAAATTAACAAATTGAAAAACAAAATACAATTTTCAGAAAACCAAATAAAAAAATTGGAAAATAAAATATGATTTTCAGAAAACAAATGAACAAATTGGAAAACCAAATAAAATGTACAGATAACAAATTAACAAATTCGAAAACATAATTACATTTTCAGAAAACAAATCTGAAAACAAAATATAATTTTCAGAAAACAAATTAACAAATTGAAAAACAAATACAGCTTTCAGAAAACAAATAAAAAACTTGGAAAACATAATAAATTTAAAAATAACAAATTAACAAATTTGAAAACAAAACAACATTTTCAGAAAATAAACTAACAAATTGGAAAACAAATAACAATTTCAGGAAACAAAAAAAAGGGAAAACAAAATGTTGGGATTCTGTATTTGTGTGCTTTATGTTGGCTGTGCGTTTGTGTTTTCTCTCACCTTCTTCACAGGGGGGTGGTGGCAGCTGTCACCAGTTGTGGCTGGTTGGCTCTAATCTCCACCAGCTACAAAAAGAGGAGCGGATCCAGCATGCTGACACGGTCAACCTTAGCCTCTTGAGAATAATTTCTGAAATATTTCTGAAACCTTTGTGAGAAACTCACCCTGCTTGGGCAACTGTGGCTCAGTGGTAGAGTAGTTGGCTTGCAGGGTTGTAGGTTCGATTCCAGCTTCCTGCAAGGCACTTAACCCCCAAATTCTACATCGTCCTACTGTGCCATGGTGGCTATCGGTGTATGAATGTTAGTGTGAATGTGGGTTCAATTTAAAGCGCTTTGAGTGGTCAGTATGACTAGAAAAGCGCTATATAAGTTCAGTCCATTTACCATTTCCTCGCAGATCCAGTTCTTTTCTCCTGGAAACAATCTCTTCAGCCTTATCGCTTCAATCTTTGACCATAGGCTGTCTTAATCAACAGGTTTTTGAGTTATCTAGAAAAGTATAGGCCAGCGCATTTCTCCACTTCCGCTTTGCACTTCCGCGATGTGGCTTTACCCCCACCCGAACTGTTCTCAGGAGATCTTGATAAAACCAGAGGTTTTCTACTTCAGTGTAAATTACATTCTCTCGTTCTCCCCAGACATTTTCTGCTGATGCCCAGAAGATCAGTTATATTATTGGTCTGTAACAAGGAAAAGCCCTTAGATGGGCAGAAGTTTTCTTTAACCTTTTGGGGTCCGGGGTGTAAAAGGCAGTTTTTGACAAAATCTGATTTTACCTTTATATTTCCTAGTAAAAATCCTTAATTTTGCTTTATGTGGTATCATTTTTTCAGCACAACATGGACCAGCTAAATTTTTACTTTTTTTTTTCATTTAGACTTACTATGATCGGCTATTGGACCTCAACCCACAGCAAAAACATAAAATCTGAGTTGGAAAAAAGCTTTCCGGCGGAGCCCCAGCATTGCGGCTGATGGGTGTTCCCCTGGGTTTTCCATCTGTTCCTCTCTTGGTGGGTGATCGGTCCACCTATGGCTCCTGCACTCTGTGGGACTCTGGACGCATGCGTCTCCTACCTCCTTCATGTCTGCATCGATTCCTGTAGGACGGATTGACCGTTCCTTTTCACCAGCTATCAATCACTAGCATGGGGGAATCTTATTCACACCTGCATGCTCACACACACATAGGTGTGGGGACATTGGTGAATACGGACATATCTTGAGCTGAGGTTATCATCATTAATTAGTTGGTACCAGGAGCTTACCAGAAACATTAGTGTTGTGTTCATTAATCTTATATTACTAGATCCGTTTTTTAACGTTGTTCTGTTCTATTGGTGGTTTTTGTTTGTTTTGTTTTACCACTTCTCTGCCATCCAACAGAAGTGGAGGACTGGGATGTTTTCTTGTGTTCTTTCTTTACCTCCCTATCTTGTATAGTCAGTTCACACTTCTACCGGTCCTGTTTCTATTCTTCATCTTCTTCGTTTGTTCCTTCTTATCTCAATTTTGCGTCAATAACTTCAAGAAATTTAACCCACAGAATTCACTAATAAAGATTGTTCATACATATATATCAAGTGTAGTATTATAGCAAAGCTGTAATGCTCTGCTTTGGAAAGTAAATCTGTTGGGCTTGTACTTGGTACTCAGACACCAATTCTGAGTAGCAAACTGCTAGACAGGACACGTAAAAATAAACAAAAAACAAACATATCAAGCATAAAAATGAGAGTTAAATGAAACAGGTGCCTTTTTATCATATCTTTTTGGATATTCTTATTATTCTTTATTGTTTTGTATGGTATTTGTGTATTTATAGTGTTTTTTTTAAACTATTTTTGGTACCATTATTTATTATTGAACCTGACACCAAAAAAAATTCCCCATGCTGTAAAATGACCTTTACTGCTTTTGACAATTAAAACAGTCCTGACTCTGATTCTGTATGTCACACTTAGCTTATAAATAAATAAAAAGCTTTGATATAGGGCACCATTCAGTATTATTTTTATCATGATCAGATCTGGTGCCAAAATGTAGATCTTTGGTGAAACAAGTTAATGTATCTTAAATGTAAATACCAGCATAAATAAAAACACTAAGATTACATAATATTCTATATACATTCTTGTCTCGTTAAATAATACTAAAACAATGGTAATACGTTTATATTTCCATGATTCCTCACAACTTCACACAAAACTTTTTTAATGAGGTTCAGCTCCCACTGATTTCTAAATCTGTTACTTGTGTCGGGCCAGTTGAACTAAAGCAGTGAAGTGAACATTACATTTAATATTGGGCATCTAACTATTTTTAAGCAGAAACAGCTGTGAATAAGGTTCATGCATTTTATAGACTTATACATTCCTATTTATAACTTGTCACGTCTTTTTTTACTGTAAGTCCATTATTTTATCCTTGCTGCCTTTATTTTTTTTTAATATTCATTTTTCCAGTGAGTGTAAAAACAGTATCTACAGATCTAGATACACGTAAAATTTTTGTACACTCAATTATATCAGCTACATTAAGGAGAACAAAGACAGTGTTGTAGCACTGATCCGTCTTAAAACATGCCAGGGGTTGAGGTGGGGCAGTGAGACAGTGGACCAAAGGATGCAGACTAGATGTTTCAAAAAGGTAAATTCAATAATGCAAGCAAAAGCCAACCCAGGAACACATAAAAAGGTACAAACAAAAGAACCAAAAAACACACAAGAAACAAGAAAACCTCCAAAAACAGTTTACTGAGGAAATGGAACACAAAAATTCCAACCCTAACACTCATTCAGACACAAACACTCTAAACACATTCCTACATTGTTTGGACAGAAAATAATTCTATGGCATTTCAAATCCAAACACCTGCATCTTCCTGTTGTCTATAATTTCCCCACAGAACTCCTCATGATCTTCCTGCAAACTAAAAATGAACAGGAATGGTTCCCTGATATCTTTAATCTCCTCCTCATCCAGGCCATCACACATGCGTTAGATTTGGACTGCCCTCAAGAAGAAATTATTACTACCTGTTGCAAATGTACATTAGGAATTTTCTGTGGTACTTCCTGCAACATACTAAAAGAAGGCAAAAAAAACTTTCAACAAGAAAAGAAAACAGATGTTTAAGACAGGTTGATATATACACGATTTCAGGTAGTGGTCAGTTCAAAAGGCATAATATGGGCAACAGAGAAGCTGATGGGAACATTAATATTATTTTTTTCCTTGTCCATGTGATAACCTGGGGAAGGAGAAGTTTTCCCTGTAACTCCATTATTCTTTTTGTGACAGTTTTCCCTCTCATCACAAAACACAGAAATCACATGTGGGGTCCCCCAGGGCTCCATCCTAGGGGCCCTCCTATTTAGCATCTACATGCTCCCACTAAGCCAGGATTATAACCACCAACAATGTGAACTACCACAACTATGCTGATGACACTCAGCTTTATATCTCAATCTCACCAGGTGATTTTGAACCCATCCAAATCCTCAAAAAAATGAAATGAGCAAATTAAAAGCTGGATATCCCATAATTTCCTCCAACTGAACAAAAACAAAACTAAATATCAGTACACAGCTTCGGTTGGTCGAACTAGAAACTACCAACCAGGCCAGAAATCTAGGTGTAATAATGGACTCAGACCTGAACCTCCAGGGTCACATAAAGGAACTAACTAAGGATTAGGCCCCACACAGCCCGAGTACAGATACAGATAATTCATTTGGGTTAACAGATATAGATGCAGATAAAGCTGTACTCGCTCACCCCTACTTTACAGCGTTCGTCTTTATTGAATTTTGATATCAGATAGAGCAAACAAAAAAAAACAAAAAAAGCCTGTCTATCCAGTATGTAAACACACACAGGTAGTGACTTCCCTTACTGTGTTCTGAATCAGAAAATAAGCCGATTTCTACCTCAAAATGTTTGATTTCAAATATAGCAAAAGTACTATCTTAAACACGGAAAGGCTTCTTTGTGACCTCAACTCACAGATTCGGCAAAAAAGTGAAAATCAACATTTTTGAAAAAAATGAACATTTTTGTTATTTTGCTCAAAAGCTGTGCAGCTGACTTGCATCCCTGGTTTCCGTGACAGGTCACATATCATTCTGAACTTGTAAATTTGCCTTAGTTTACCAGCTAATTCTAGTAGGGAAGCCATTTTCTCACAAACGGGCTGGCAGTACTTAACTCTGTATGAAAGCTCAGGCAGACCAGATTGTTTGACACTAATTCTTGTAGTTGACTAATCATGGATTAGGCCAGTGGTAGAAACACCCATGTCATTGCCATACACTTGAGGAAAAAAAGTTTGTAAAAGTAAAAATAAATGTGCTAAAGATAGTTAAATATTTAAATAAATAAATAAACATGGGAAAAAGAAAATCGGAAGTAAGTAAATATTTTCGTAATTATTCCCACATATATTTAATAATGTATTTATTTCCCACTTAATTTCTTTACTTGGGGCAAAAAAGTATTTAGTCAGCCACCGATTGTGCAAGTTCTCCCACTTAAAATAATGATAGAGGTCAGTAATTTTCATCATAGGTACACTTCAACTGTGAGAGACAGAATTTGAAAAAAAAAATCCAGGAATTCACATTGTAGGATTTTTAAAGAATTTATTTGTAAATTATGGTGGAAAATAAGTATTTGGTCACTTCAAACAAGGAAGATCTCTGGCTCTCACAGACCTGTAACTTCTTCTTTAAGAAGCTCTTCTGTTCTCCACTCGTTACCTGTATTAATGGCACCTGTTTGAACTCGTTATCTGTATAAAAGACACCTGTCCACAGCCTCAAACAGTCAGACTCCAAACTCTGCTATGGCCAAGACCAAAGAGCTTTCGAAGAACACCAGGAAAAGAATTGTAGACCTGCACCTGACTGGGAAGAGTGAATCTACAATAGGCAAGCAGCTTGGTGTGAAAAAATCAACTGTGGGAGCAATTATCAGAAAATGGAAGACATACAAGACCACTGATAATCTCCCTCGATCTGGGGCTCCACACAAGATCTCATCCCGTGGGGTCCAAATGATCATGAGAACGGTGAGCAAAAATCCCAGAACCACACGGAGGGACATGGTGAATGAAATGCAGAGAGCTGGGTTACCATCAGTAACACACTACAACGACAGGGAATCAAATCCTGCAGTGCCAGACGTGTCCCCCTGCTTAAGCCAGTGCATGTCCAGGCCCGTCTGAAGTTTGCCAGAGAGCACATGGATGATACAGTAGAGGATGGGGAGAATGTCATGTGGTCAGATGAAACCAAGGTAGAACTTTTTGGTATAAACTCAACTCGTCGTTTTTGGAGGAAGGAGAATACTGAGTTGCATCCCAAGAACACCATACCTACTGTGAAGCATGGGGGTGGAAACATCATGCTTTGGGGCTGTTTTTCTGCTAAGGGGACAGGACGACTGATCCGTGTTAAGGAAAGAATGAATGGGGCCATGCATCGTGAGATTTTGAACCAAAACCTCCTTCTATCAGTGAGAGCTTTGAAGATGAAACGTGGATGGGTCTTCCAACATGACAATGTTCCCAAACACATCACCCGGGCAACGAAGGAGTGGCTCCGTAAGAAGCATTTGAAAGTCCTGGAGTGGCCTAGCCAGTCTCCAGACCTCAACCCCATAGAAAATCTGTGGAGGGAGTTGAAAGTCCGTGTTACTCGACGACAGCCCCAAAACATCACTGCTCTCGAGAAGATCTGCATGGAGGAATGGGCCAAAATACCAGCTACTGTGTGTGCAAACCTGGTAAAGACCTATAGTAATCATTTGACCTCTGTTATTGCCAAAAAAGGTTATATTGAGTTGAATTTTTGTTATTGACCAAATACTTATTTTCCACCATAATTTACAAATAAATTCTTTAAAAATCCTACAATGTGAATTCCTGGATTTGTTTTATATATATATATATAAATATATATACATATACATATATTCTAGGTCACCTTGTGTCTTCAGTCCTTTATTGCTATAAAATCTTCCTCAAGTGATAGAAGGCAGACCTTCTTATTGCCTTTATGTGACCCTGGAGGTTCAGGTTTGAGTCAATTATTACACCTAGGTTTCTGGCCTGGTCGTTAGTTTCTAGTTGAACCAACTGAAGCTGTGTACAGATATTTAATCATCTTTTTTGGGTCGGAAGATAAGTACTTCTGTTTTGTTTTTGTTCAGTTTGAAGGAATTATGAGACATCCAGCTGTTAATTTGCTGAATGCATTTTTTAAGGATTTGGAAAGGTTCAACATCACCTAGTAACATTGAGATATAAAGTTGTGTGTCGTGAGCATAGTTGTGGTAGATAATATTATTGGTTGTTATAATCTGGCTTAATGGGAGCATGTAAATGCTAAATAGGAGGGGCCCTAGGATGGAGCCCCAGTCTCAGTGCTGTGGTGCTTACGGAAACCAGACTGATAAATATAAAAGCGGTTGTTAATTGTTAAGAAGCTGTTTAGCTCTTGAAACACAGCTTTTTCAATAATTTTACTGATAAATGGAACATTAGATGTTGGTCTGTAGTTTTGCATTTAAATGCTATCTAGGGGTTACCATAACTAAATCTTTTTATAATTATTGCCCTGTGCTTTTCAGTGTGATGAAATCTGTCATTTTCTGAGCAAGGGTGTTAACCGGGCTTAACGTTGATAATGTGGTTGAAACTGAGGCCACGTCCACACTAAGCCGGATAATGCCTTAAACGTATAATTATTTAAACTACACCCCCCTATCATCCACACTAACCCGCCGTCGTTTAAGATCTGTGGCCGGACAACTATTAGCCATCTCAATCTTAATTCAACGGCTAAATGAGCTAGTGTGGACAGCTTCCCCAGATAATGAAAGGAAGTGGCGTCAATGAATGCTGCATCAATAACAATACAACACTACAGACAAAGACAACAGCGAAGAGTAATAAATTGATCTCGTCGTCTGTCCACACCAAAAACTCTCTTCTTCTGAGCAGCTATTGTTCTCTTCGGTTAATGGGACAAGCAGATACTGTATGTACTGTGCTGTGGAGCTTCTTGTATATACTGTGTAGGCGCTGGCGTCACGTAGATTATACTTGTATTTTGTGTGTCTTTTTTCGCATGCCCAGTATTTGCACAGGTCGGTATGGAATTGCGCAATCATTGGACCTTAAACGGGGCGGGGCGTAAATGCTCGTGTTGAGTGGATAACATTAGGCGTCTAACTCCCCGTATAACCTTATCGGCTTAGTGTGGACGTAGCCTGAGGTACTAATTCACCTTCTGATTTTCAAGATCTTTTCAGTAAAGAATCTGGCAAATTAATTGCAGGCCTTGATGGAGCTTAGTTCCGGGGCTACTGACACAGGAGAAGTAAATCTCTCTACTGTAGCAAATAATGTCTGTGTAGTGGTTTATTTGCTGCTCATTTTTTATATAAGTTATGTGGTGGTTTATTTGCAGCACATTTTTTTACTTGTGTGTCGTTTTTCTAAATTTGCCTGCGTATTGTCTTTTTTCATGTGTTTTCTTAAGTTGTGTGCTGTGACCCTTCAGGGCCACCGTAGTAAGGACTTAAGAACTAGTGTGGTGTGCTCTACTTTTCTGGTTCTAGTGAGGACACGGCCAGCAGCGTTCTGGATCACCTGCAGCTTACTGATATACTTTTAAGGTAGGCCTGTGAGGACGCTGTTGCAGTAATCAATCCGACTGGTCCAAAAGGTGAACGCATGGATCAGTTTTTCAAGGTCCTTCTGTGACATTAGTCCTTTATTCCTAGAAATATACAGTAGTTCAGGTGATAGAAGGCTGACCTTATTATTGCCTTTATGTGACCCAGAAGGTTCATGTCTGAATCCATTATTACACCGAGATTACGGCCTGATCTATATAATATAGGTGAGCTAATTCATAAAAGGTATCTTCTGGTTAATATTTTACACTGCACTGCACTTGAATTTGAATCAGACTTTGGTACTGGCTTAGCGTGGGTAACTGACGTTAGCTATAATTCTGACGAAGGTTTCCTGCTGCTGTGGAGTATAAATAGAAGCTTGGTCTTGGCTACACCTCCACAGTGAGTTTGCAACTGACGAGAAACAAGCTCAAAATGATATGGCTCAGGGCAGCTCGGCTGCTGCACAGAATGTTCGGCCCTTTAATCTATTCCCTCTTAAGGATGTGGAGAGAAGTATTCAACCTCATAATTGCCTCCTTATGAGACGATTGGAGCTTACATCGCTATTGTGGTGCATCTTTCTGACTTGTCTGTGTCCCGCTATAGATACTGTAGGAATTAATTTCAGTTCACAGCGCAGACCACGTCCAACCGTCCCCTTCCGGGTACTGCAAGGCACCACCTCATGTTGAGGCATTTTTCAAACTGAAAATGTGGGCAGATTTTAAATGTGGTAGGTGGTGAGTTGCTCTTTAATGAGCCTGATATCATTAACTGAGAGAACTAGATCAGAATCAAAGGAAACCAGTACATAAGTATTTCAGTGTAAAGAGTGCATGTATTTAATAAAAAAAATCATGAAAAACAAAATTATTGATAAAAAAACACAGGCTAAGAGAAGCCTTAAATAAAAATACAGGGGAGAAAAACAATTAAACGTAAAGTGCTAAGAGTAGAGATTGTTAGGAGATTAAACTAAATCTGATGCCAAGCTTAAACTAAATAAAATTTTTCAACAATTAAAAGGTCAGCACAAGACTTCAGTCACTCTAAGAAAGAGAAGTTAACAAAACAGATATGTAGCTATTGCTAAGCTATAGCTAAGTGTTGATGAGTGAAAAATGTTTTGCTTAGTTTTAAGTACATATTTGATTAAAAACTTTTCTGCTGATTAAAGAACTTATATTAACGCTCAGAAACTAAAAGATTAACAGCCCACATAAATGTGCATTTGTTTTACAGAAGTATCACAAGCCTGCCAGAGAACTTGTGAACTAGAAACAGGATGAGGTTGTGATAGGAGGTTGTGACAGAATGTGATAAAAAAATAAAGCATGCAAAAACAACTTGCTATGCCTAAACATTTCACAGAGAAGTGTTAGGGACTTTCCACTGTGTGCCATATGTGCCACTGATGATTAGCAGAAAAAGTGTTGTGTGGCTACAAGATTTATAGTAATTGAAAATAAGTGTTTTACTTACTTAGCTCATGTTAAGAAATAAGAAAAATGTTTTATGCTAAAGATCATAGGATAACATTAAGGGATAATGAAAACTGCTTTATTGGGTTCTAAAGTTTATATTCTATTCCAGCTACAATTAGAAATAACTGCTTGTAGAATACAATTTATGAGTGTATTTAATATGTAAGTGTTTTTAGTTGACTGTTTGCAAATATTAACCTTTGCTTTAAAGAATTTGTTGACATTAGTAGTATCAAACATTAGAAAGGCCTTCTTCTGATCTTTGCTAAAAGGTAAGTAGGTGGGTCTTTACTAATTGTTTTGTGTTTTTGTATCAACCAATGAGAATGTAACAAATGACTATGTCCTATGAGCTGATTAGTTTAATGTGACCAGGAAGCTGGTTTCCCCAGTCCCTGGAGGAATTGTAAAAGAGCAATGCTTTTCAATAAAAGGCAGCTGGAAAAAGACATTGTTGTACAATCTGGGAAGCTTGCCTTAATAAATCTTACCCAACAATTGCTGAGTATGAGCTCTTGAGTACGTGTGAATTATTCTCTTCTGTTTTAAGATGGTCAAGAATCTGAGAACCAGGAGCAGAGAGAGAGACATATCTCATATCTGTGACACTGCATTAGAGCCTTAGGAGTTCAGGTGTTTGGAACACCAACCTCAATCTGGGACAGAGTAAAGTTTAATCTCTGTGTCATTATTATCAAACTGTACGTTTACAAATTGTTTATAATTACTAAACAAACAAGGAAGAAAACAATAAAACACAATCAGAAGTAAAAAAGATTTTGCTTTAGATCAGGTGATCGTAACAGTATAAATCCATTAATTTGTGCATCCCACTTGAAGTTATGATCAACAAGAAAACCAAGATAAATAAGATTAACAAGAAACTAAAAGTTGCAATTTTATGCATTTATTAGACAAGACCTGTTCATTGTGGTACCAGTTACCAGTTTTGCACACGCACTAAGGCATCGTCTTGCATATGCTAAGAAAAACGAAACAATCATGAAATTCCAACTGATTTTGCCGTATCCAGAAAAAACGAAACCTTGCGGGGTTAAAGGTTATGCACAACGGCGCATTCATACCGAACACCTTCGGAGAGTAGTCGGCGTCAGGTTTACATGTAAAGTCAATGGAGAAGCCGGATGACCTGTGTCAGGGTGTCCCTCGGCACGTCAGAAGAATATTTACTTTGCGAAAAAGCTTTTCTGCCTCATCCGTGTGTCGGATTAGCTCAAACGAGGCATCTGACGCACATCAGATAATAAACGGGTCACTACATGAGGTGCATTTTCTGCATTCGCAAGTGACCATCATTTTTGCGTCTGCTGGTGAATTTAAAAAATTTGAACTTTGGCATCAATTCGTGCCCCTTTCAACCAGCCAGGAGCCTAGTGATGGGGTGTCATTGATCTTGTGACTGACATGGAGTCAAGCTTCAACATGATATAGAGTAAATACTGACAAACACTGTGGCTGATCACCCTGGGCTATATGACCTGTTTCTTATACAGACAAAAATGAATATATATATATATATATATATATATATATATATATATATATATATATATTATAAAGAGGTTAAACTATTTAGACGGGGAAGCATCATACAGAGATGGCTCTTATTTCACCCAGCCACAAATGAAGTTTCTTAAAATGTAAATAAATAAAATAAAAAATACTGATCTTTCTTTTATTAGCCACACAGACATTGTCCCTAACCTTAATTTTTCAAACATATCTATTTAATGGAAAGAAGGCAGAAGCTTTTCCACACTGTCGCTGCACACCTGTGGTATATCCAAGGAATGTTAGAAATGTATGATGAGTTCAATAATGGAGGACACTTAAAACATATAACAAAAAGCACTGAAAATAATGTTATAAGCCAAAATCTCATGTTTAATGTCGGTTGGCAAGCAATGTTTGATGCATACTGAATATGCCCTACTTTTTTTACAAAGTTTTACAAAACAAACCAAAACTGTATTCTCTCCATTTATTTAGTCTTCTTAAGATATCTCAGCTATTTTTTCATAAATAGAAATTTAGTTTCAAATGTCTTGGATTTTCAGTTCCAATTTGGTATTTTACTTTTGCTACTCTTAATAGTATGCTTCAGGCAAAATATAACATGGTCCACAGTATCTTCTTGAAGACAAGAGTCACATTTCCCTGTAGCATGTTTCCACTGTTTTAACCCTTGGTTCAATTCTGATTTAATGAGCCATCTGCAGTTTCACTGTACCGGCCATGTGTATTTAGGCTTGTACGGCTTAATCTTTAAAACAAGCATATGCTAATCCTATTCTAGATATAATTATTTCCTGCTTTCTTTTTCGTTACATTTTCCTTATTATACCAAATTTCTTTTGAATGTTATAAAGCCATCTACCGGTTCTTTCTTCTTTCCATTGTTTCTACCATCTTTCCTTGACTTATTATGCAAGTGTGGTAAAAACAAGACTGCCTATATGACCAAAATTGGATTTGCACCATTTATTACAAAGTCGCTAATATAGGATTTCAGTGAGTTAAAAATTTAAATGGAGTTTAATTTAACCAATAACCAAGTGCTCGGGTCTGCTAGTCAGGATGGCTCCGATCACAAATTGTGGATCCAACATGTTGGATTGTCTTGGCCTCTTGCTCATAGAGTATGTAGTGTGTTCAGAGCACAAACGAGCATGCAGCCTGTTAAATGTGATGTGTAGCCAATTAGAAAACAATCTGACAGGCAGAGTGTCTATTATTATTTCTAAGTGTTGGCTCTCTTGACCATAATCCACAAATGCTTAGAAATCTAGATTGATCAGAGTGAAGCGTGTGACATTTCCCAGTGAAAAAGAAAAATTTAAAAATAATTACCTCCATATCTTAGCAAGTAGAACCTCTTCTCCTTCTTCGTCCACTCCTTTAGCCAAAATAAGTTGACTATAAATAAATGTTACTAATAAATGTGTTGAGTTGTGACTATATCCCGCATGTTTAGCTGACTAAATTTCAAACAAAAAGAAGTGTGAAAAAAGGAGGAAAATATTCAGCAGAGCCTGTGCAGCCACTCATTTGAATGAAATGTGTCTTGAGCTTTTAGACTACAGATGTTTTTTAAAACCCTGAACTAGTTTCTGAATTAGTACCAAAAAAATCAGAATTGAGCTGTTCAGACTTTCAAAGAAAATCAGATATTGTCGGAAATGTCAAATTTGTTGCGCATGTGCCTTCAATGTGATTATTTAGAAAAGATTTCTCACATTTGAACACAAACCGACACCCGGCTCGAAGGCCATGTCACCTACAGTATATTAGCCGACATGGCCTCTAGAGTATATAGTTATTCATGCATTAATGAGTCAAAGATGCAGCTACAGGCCTGCTTTGACTGCACTGACTGGAGCGTCTTTGAAGCAGCGGCTTCATCCCTGGATGAACTGACCGACACTGTGACATCCTACATCAGTTTTTGTGAGGACATGTGTGTGCAGACCAAAACCTTCTGCTCATTCAAAAACAATAAACCGTGGTTCACTGCAGAACTGAGACGGCTACGCCAGGACAAGGAGGAGGCCTACAGGAGTGGGGATCGGGACCTGTACAAACAGGCCAGGAACCAGCTGACAAGAGGGATCAAAGCAGCAAAGAGGAACTACAGTGCTAAGCTTAAGGACCGTTTTTCTGCTAACGACCCCTCTGCAGTTTGGAGCTACCTGCAGACCATTACTAACTGTAGGAGACCATCCCCCCACCCTGTGGAGAGCCCCCGCCTGGCTGAGGACCTCAACGACTTCTTTTCCAGGTTTGAAAGGACTTTCACACCTCCCACCTCCCCCACCATCTCCATCACAAAAGACCCAGCTTCACCCCAAACCACCCACGTACCTGCCTTGACGATCTGCGAACAGGACGTGCGCCAGCTATTTCAGAGACAGAAAATTAAAAAGGCTCAGGGACCAGACGGAGTGTCCCCAGCCTCTCTGAAATTCTGTGCTGACCAGCTGGCTCCCATCTTCACCCAGATCTTCAATAACTCCCTGGAGCTGTGTGAGGTCCCCTCCTGCCTCAAACGCTCCACCATCATACCGGTTCCCAAGAAGTCCCCAGTCACTGGATTAAATGACTACAGACCAGTTGCCCTAACATCTGTGGTCATGAAATCCTTTGAGCGTCTGGTACTGACCCACCTGAAGGACATCACAGATCCCCTGCTAGACCCCCTGCAGTTCGCCTACAGATCAAACAGGTCAGTGGATGATGCCGTCAACATGGCTCTACACTACATCCTGCACCACCTAGACTCTGCAGGTACCTACGCTCGGGTCCTGTTTGTGGACTTCAGCTCTGCGTTTAACACCATTGTACCAGAGCTCCTCCACCAAAAACTGTCCCAGCTCACCGTGCCTCCCTCCACCTGTCAGTGGATTACCAGTTTCCTGACTGACAGGAGGCAGCAGGTGAAACTGGGTAAGTTCACATCCAGCTCCCGTTCCCTCAGCATCGGCGCCCCCCAGGGATGTGTTCTCTCCCCACTGCTCTTCTCCCTTTACACCACTGACTGCACGTCGAGGGACCCTTCTGTGAAACTCCTGAAGTTTGCAGATGACACCACCGTCATTGGACTCATCCGCGACGGCGACGAGTCTGTGTACAGAAAGGAAGTGGAACAGCTGGTTCTCTGGTGCAGTCAGAACCACCTGGAGCTAAACCCGCTCAAAACTGTGGAGATGACAGTGGACTTCAGGAAGAGACCACCATCAACATCTCCTCTCATGATCCTCAACAAGCCAGTCCCCACAGTGGAGTCTTTCAGGTTCCTAGGATCCACCATCACACGGGACCTGAAGTGGACCTCACACATCAACATAATAAGGAAAAAGGCCCAGCAAAGGCTGTACTTTCTGCGTCAGCTCAGGAAGTTCAACCTGCCCCAGGAGCTGCTGATCATCTTCTACACAGCAATAGTCCAGTCTGTCCTGACCTCATCCATCTCTGTCTGGTTCGGATCCGCCACCAGGCAAGACAAGGACAGACTGCAGAGAACAGTCAGGACTGCAGAGAGGATCATAGGAACCGATCTTCCCTCCATTCAGGACCTATTCCGGGCCAGGGTCAGGAAGCGGGCCAGGAAAATCACCACTGACCCCTCACACCCTGGCCACAATCTGTTTAGGCTCCTCCCCTCAGGTCGGCGTTACAGAGCGTTGTACGCCAAAACCACCCGACACAAAAACAGTTTTTTCCCCCAGGCTGTCGCTCTGACGAACTCTGTCTAGTCACAGTGTGTGAGTGCACTCACATAACAATAAACTATAACTCTGCACTTCTGTACATACTCACTGTAAAATAACCCCGGCTTGGTGTATATATTATCCTTTATTATTTACGATCTGATATTTATTTGTATTTTTACTTATTTTTGTTCATATTTTTTTTTTTTATTTTTTTTTATTTCACTTATTCAAGTTCTGTACTGGAGGAAAAAGTTTGCCGGAGTCAAATTCCTTGTATGTGACATACTTGGCCAATAAACTGATTCTGATTCTGATTCTGATTCTGATTCTGATTCTGTTAGTGTGCAGGTCTCAACCATACTGATATTGAAATAGCCAGGGATAATGGGTACAGGCGAGTGAGTGTTTTTCTAATGACACCACAGCAAAAAGCCCACTGGAACTGTATATTGGAACATACGCTTACTGTGTCAAAATTCAAATTAGCACAGAATTATTTATTTATTTATTTTATTTTCAATCAGTTTGGATTTTTTTGTATGTGTGCAGTCGTCACATGCACATCTCAGAGGGAACAGTTTTGCGAGTAAAATCAGTTAATGATGGCAGGGATCCCCAAATCCAGGCCTCTAGGGCCAGTATCCTACATGTTTAATCAGGCCCTTGAGACCTGGATTTGAAGAACCCTGGTGTATAGTGTCTCCAATGCCCTGTGGCCACACACAGCGGGACCAAAACAGGAGTACCAATTTTTACTTTTTTTTTTTAATCGCTGTGTGCATTCTGAAGCTCCTATGACAATTTTTTTTATCCTACCATGTGAACCAGGGATAAAATTCATATTTTTAGACTGTGGGATGAAGCCAGAGTACCTAGAGAGAACTCACGCATGCACAGGGACAACATGCAAACTCTTTGCAGTAATACCCTAGGCTGGGATTTGAACCCTAGCCTTCTTGCAAGACAATAGTGCTACCAACTGCACCACTGTGCAGCCCCAATCAAAGAATATGACAAAATTAAACTCATTGTTATATAGATAGATAGATAGATAGATAGATAGATAGATAGATAGATAGATAGATAGATAGAAATGCAGAAACCTGTTAGTTTGTTTAGTTGACCATCAGTGTGACGTGACTGCTGTGTAAACTGGTTTGGAGTCTTGATAAACTTGATAAAGTACTATACCAATGCCGTATCATCCTGCACAACAAAACATTGTATAAAGAAAGGCAAATATTAATGCTGGGATTGTTCCTCAGATTTCTAGCTGTTTAATAAAATGGACATCCATTTAACACCACTAATGATTATATGTATTTCTACCATGTTAAAGAAAAGGACTGTAAAACCTTGGGTAAATGAATTATTAATAATTTTATATTTACATAACACCACATATCTGGAATTTTACTTTGTACAAGTTGGGTAAAAAATCTGTAGTTTATGTTAGTTAGTGCAAAGAGGTAAAACAAACAAAATACTTAACGAAATACATTGAAAATAATGCTTATTAAAAATGTATATCTGATTAATGACATTGGTTTTACTGTATAGGTGCAACATGCATAGCACCCTAAACATTTGGACATAAAGCATGGACACAAATATTATCCAGAACATATCAACATATTTATTTATATCTCAAAACAATTTTGTGTTAGAAAAGTCCCCTTGAAATATTTTACCAGAAATTATCATTTTGAAAGCCAGTCTGAACCATCTGTAAAAAAAAGCATAAACCAGTGGATTTAACATAGAATTGAACCATCCAATCCATTTAAGTGCTTCAATTGCTACAACTGATATTGTGAATTTCCTCATAGTATATAAACCTACAGATATAAAGTAAGGAGCCCAGCATGCGATAAAAACCCCCAGCACAATAGCCAGAGTTATGTTGGCCTTTTTCTCCGTCTTACTGAGAGCGGTTTCAGACTTTATAGTGTTCTGGATTTGCCTTGCTTGGCTCTTTGCCACCATCAAAATTTTAAAATAGATAGTTAGAATTATAATTATTGGAATATAAAATGTGAAAATTGTTCCAGAACTTGATTCTTTTGTAGCTATAAATATCTTGCACCTCCAGCTAGAATTCTGTTTACGTATACCACGAACTGTGATGATTATAGCAAGTAGAGCTGAAATACTCCAGCTCACAAGGATCATGGCCAGAGTAACACAAACATTCATTTTACTTCTATACCTTAAAGGATGACACACTGCATAATATCTGTCAATGGATATACAGCACAAGTTTAAAATAGATGAGGCACACAGTAATATATCAAAGAGACCTCTCATTTTACAGAGTAAATAACTTGAATACCAGCATAAGTTAAGAGACAATATTGTGCTGAAAGGCAAAACTAAAGCCCCAACAAGCAGGTCAGTCACAGCCAGAGAGAGGATGAGGTAGTTTGTTGGAGTGTGGAGCTGTTTGAAGTAAATGACAGAAATGATTACAAGCATATTTCCACAGATTATCAGAAGTGACAAAGTAACTACGATAACATTAAATGCATAAGAGGTCGAAGTTTGGTCTTGCAGCTCTTTTGATCCATTACAGAGATGCTGATTTTCAGCCATATTTTCCTTACTTTTGAAAAACAACATGGAAAAGTTATCAACAAAAACAAATCTACTTGGTTTTATAGCATTTTAGGGCTACCAGAGATGTAAGTGCTGCATTTCTCTTTAAGCTTTGTAAAAAGATGCAAGTTGTGTCCTTGGTCTGTGTGTCTGAACAACATGCTTGTCTTCAATTTATTTTTTGTATTCATTGACTTAAAAGCTTTGTGGGTGTGGCCAGGAGTAGTTAACCAAGGTGGGATGGTTAATGGTGTCATATCGAGCAATAATTTGGTGATAATACTGTTTTGTTTAAGGACAACATGATATTTCTATTTTTTTCAGTTATATTTTAAAGATAAGCCTCACCATAATGGAACAATATGCAAATCCTTTACTGTAGAACCAATCAATCAGTAGTCTTCCACCTGCATTACACTCTATCACTGAACTGTCTGTCTTTAAAATTAAGTTAATTACTCGCCTATTCATGCAGGCCTTTAATCTTTTAAAATGACTGTTTTTCTAATTTCCCTGTATGCTATTTTTCTTCATGTTTTTATAACTCCTTTTGCTTTAAAGGACCTTTTGCACCTTTTAGATGCTGTTAAGGTGCTGTACAAAGAAATTTTGATTGATTGATTGATTGATTGAAAGCAGAGCCTGCTGTAGCTATCTTAGGACACAGGTGAGCTGGTATAGCATACCACCATACCACTTCAAATTTTGTAGAGGGGTGCCAGTTCTTGAGGGTGAGGGACAGCTGATTCAGTTTGTGTTTCCTGTACAAATTGTATTTAACACCAACTACATTTTTCTTAAATTTTGCCTTAATAATAGAGACTATAAGATACTGTCTTATACTAGATACTGGTAAAAATTTAGTCCTCAAATATTTGATGTAGGGCTGGGTGATATTATCTCAAATCAATATCATGATATATTGAGCAATTAACCTCGATAACGGTAAGTGGACGATAACAACACCCCAACCCTCGTCCCTTTCTGTATTCAAAGTTAGTGGCCTAACTTACATAATGTGCTTTAAAATGTGATGGGTTCTTGCTGTTGTATGGCTTCAACCAACCTTTTAATTCAGGGTTTGATTCCCATTCCTTTCCGTACATTCTTCTAGTTAAGATTCAGAGAAGTAACCACACAAACCAGATGAAGAAGTGACTGGGGTTGTGAGTGAAATTGGTGACTTTAGTGTGCAGTTTTTTATTTTAAAAAGAAAATATTTTGCATTTACATCTCCAACTAAGCATCAGGCGGAGCTCCAGACTCACTGCAGCTTAGTGAACGCAGTAACAATAACAAGTGCTCCACGTTACACTCTCAAAGCATCCAGGAATACCATAAAAAGTCAATACACTTGTCTCTAGTCGCTTAAAAAAAAAGAAAAGATTGCTAGAGGAGTCCAAACACTAGCTAAGTATAGTGATGCAGTTGCTATATTGGCACCGCTGCTCCCTTCTGGATGGGATGAACTCATGTGACTACGTAAGTCATGTGACTTCAACCCGAGCACTAATTTCTTAAAGGGGCATTAGCACCACTAAACTAAAAACAAATCTTTTCTTTTTTTTTAAATACCCAATTTACCAACATTGGAAAAATGATCTTGGTAACAGTCATACATTTTTTTACAGGTAAATCTTTGGTATACCATCCAGCCCTGATCTGATCTGATCTGACGATGGAGAAATCTGGGAGTGAGAACGGAACACGGAGGGCAGGCAGGGAAAACACAGACATACAGCATGGATCACAAAGGAGCCTCGAGCTTGAAGGCTGTCAGGTGTGGAATGGAGGCCAAAACCTACAGAGAAGCTGGAGGAAGGATCACGAGGAGATTGCAGCGAGGAGAGCTTGGACAGGAGAACAGGAGAGTGTAAACAGGTTGTCATGGAAGGAATAGGAAGAATAGAAACACTGGTGGTCACACGGAGGGCTATAGGTTTACCAAGACTGTTTAACATTAAGGCAATGAAAGTGTGACAGCCAGCTCCTTTTATCCTCAGCCTGTGATGAGCTTTATTAAGCTGCTCCTGTGCAGGTGTAACAAAGTGGCCCGTGTACATTCAGGCAGTTCGTTTTTTCATTTCAAACAAAAAATGATAAAACAAAAACACTCATTTTTTGTTTTTGCAATTTTTTGTTTCACAGGAAAAAAGGGATCACAAACCCTTATCTGATTTTTTGTTTTGGATCACAAATCAAAAATGGAAAAAACGGATAACGAGATCTCATTTTTGATTTTGGTATTTTTGTTTAAGGCGAGTGACCTGAGCCGGAGGTTCTCTCTTAGTTATATGTATACTGTATGTGTTTCAGATAAATGTCCTGTAAAGTCATCGCGGCAGGTGTCAGCGTTTAACCAGCCTCTCTGTGGTACGAGCTTGTTCCTGCAATGTCAGAAAATGATATATTTTTTTTATCTCGTAAATCTGTTTATTCTACAGTCTTTCGTTTTATTTTTTGATAAATAAATTGTAATAAATTGTATTCCTTAATTTAAATTCTTAAAAGTGCATGCTTTTAAATGCATGATTAGTATAATATTCAAAGTACTTTCAAACTAATATCAGCACCCTAAAGTCAGCTCAGAATCATAAATTGCTCCTGCAAACTACAAAGTATTCCTGTTACTCATAAAGAATACATGCAAATTCTGTAAGCATTTTAGACTGTTCTGGTCCATTTTAAAAAAATGTTCTAGGCAGGAAGAAGAGGGTCTCCATCCATCCATCCATCCATCCATCCATCTATTATCTATACCCAGAGGTGTCCTACTTCGGTAGAAATTTTGAGTATTTATACTTTACTGGAGTAATTACAGATTGGCCTACCTTTTACTTCTACTCTACTTGTTATTTCAATTTAATTTGGTCATTTTTTATTAAAAATAAACATAAAAACTTTATACAAAATGTTCTAAGTGGATAGAGTTTGCGGTTTGTAAATGATTTTAATAATTTGTTTTTCTGACAGCCTGGCTCCATCGCATACTGAGCACACAGGGGTCACGTTAGCCGAATATTTTCTGTACCGTACCGTTATTTAGTACGGTGGAAAAAAAATCTGAAGGCAGCTCGTCATTTTTGAAGGTTTACAATTTACATCCATGACTATTTGATGGAGACGTGCTGACAGTTTACAGTTTAAGCGCAGAGTACAGGTAACTGAATCAATAATAGTGAAAGATTCGCATATAGGCGTCTGGGAATCATCTGGAGGCTTTGGAAAGTGACTGTTTGCGGCTGGTTAAAGACTTGTTTCATAGAGCCCATTGACAAAAGAAGCACATATAGTTCTAGATAATTTTTACTTCAAAGCAGTAAAAATTATCTTTCCATTTTAATTAGGTAAATTAATTAAATAAAAACAAAATATCAAAAATAAACTGTCCGTGTAGGACACACCTGTTAACTTAAAAATGCTGATTTATTTAGTCTAGCTGTGAACCACTTCATAGTCCACCAGGATGAAGCAGATGGATATTGCCAAGTTCCAATATCCCTATGGTAAAGACTCAGGCAATACACCACTATAAATATGCAACTAGCTATCATATATTCTGCTTAATGAAACAAGTATTAATGCTAAGTAGTGCACATGTAGTTCTTTGATGTATTTTCATTACACTAAAATGCTCTAATTTTGATGGTTAAATGGAGCTAAAATATGGTGCCTAGTGTATCCCCAATGTATAAATATGAGGATTTGTATATAAGTCATTATGGCCTTTAGTAAAAGTGTGTCTTTTGGGGAGGTGTGGTATGTAGTATCTATACTATTACCTGAGTACTGAAGAATATTATATCTTTGTGAACACTTTTATATGCATTTTTGTATAACCTGCTTTACATATATTTAGGTAAACATTTTTATATGTACCGTATTTTTCGGATTATAAGACGCAGTTTTTTTCATAGTTTGGCCGGGGGTGCGACTTATACTCAGGAGCAACTTATGTGTGAAATTATTAACACATTAAAAAAAACGAAGGAAAGGCAGAGCTCGATCGTCAATCAAATTAAGGGATTGCGAGGAGGGGAGTTCCAAAAGTGTCCAGCACAGTCTTAAAACGAAGGAACAGCTTCTCTCTTTACAAAGTCCCTGGAGGACCTTACACTTCGATCGGTAGCGGCAGAGAGCCCAGCTGGCAGCTGTGCGTGGATATTTCAACCAGCTGGCTTCGGTGCTGCGGCTCCTCCTATTTGTCTTGGCGTCCAGTCAGCTGCAGGAGGAGCCGCGGTCGATTTGAGTGAGTGGTTTTTCACCCAGTTGGGATGGATTTTATCAAATAAATTTCCCCAAGAAATGCTACTTATACTCCAGTGCGACTTATATATGTTTTTTTCCTTCTTTATTATGCATTTTCAGCTGGCGCAATTTATTCTCCGGAGCGACTTATAATCCGAAAAATACGGTAGTTTCATATAACCTGCCATATTATTTCAAAAAGGAATAAGCTGGTTTCATAGAGGTGAAGGACAAGTTGTTTTTACAGAGGTAAAGGGAAGTATTGTACCAGTACAGGATTCCTCCCTTTTGCTGGGCCGAAACTACAAGAGATAAGAAAAACTCCTTAGGATACAGAAAAAATATTGAAGGTCGGGTCAGTGAGTCTAAACTGAAAAAAATACTGGGTGTGTTCAACTATGATTCTGTGTTTTTGTGCTGCAAATAAAAGTGTGATGCCCTGTTTGGAAGTCAGTAACGAAAGTCACTGTCTTGACTCCATCTGAATCAGGTGCGTGTCTTAAAACAGAATTCTGCTGTCTTTGTGTTTTTTCTCTCTGTTTCTGGGTTTACTTCGATAAAGGTCCCGCTGAAGGAGTGTTGGGCTCCACAGACCACTACTCAGCAGTTTCACATTGGAGTTTGGAGTTTATCCAGCAAAATAAAAAACACAAAATAATCTTTTATTCCCAACAATTTGGTGGAGGATGCGGGCAGAAGACATTTCTCCGGCACAGACAGATAGTGTGTGAGTAATGATTGATGGAATAAGAAAATAGCAAATATGGTTGTGAGAAAACAGTAATGTTGTCTTTGAGTTCAACAGTGAATGGAGAGGTGATGGATTGATGGGTTGGTAAAGACCCGGGTGATTTTATAGTAATCTGACCAGCGCTAAATCAAAATTTATAGGTATTGATTAATCTGAATTTCTCCATTTAATGTTGTTCTGTTGTTTTTTGGATTAAGGAACGGAGCAGAGACCGTAGCAGAAGCTCTGGGGTGTGCCCTCCCTCCCCCCTCAGCTCGAGGAGACGTCCTGAGCTGACAGATCCAGTGAGAACGAGGATTTGCAGCAAGGTTCTGGGCAGCCTGCTGTTGAGAAGCTGGATTTCTGGATCCAGGCTGAGTGGTTCCTGACTCATGGATTGAGCTCCACTAACTAGGCTATACAAGCCGTCTGTGTCTAAAGGCTCCAGGAAAGGTCAGTGTGAATGAGAGCGGCCTAAAATAGAAGTGTTAAAAAAATATATAGTTGGGGTGTGACTGATAGTGTGTCTGGAAGAGGTGAAATACCGGGTTTAAAACTACCAGGTAGTTTTATTACACCCCCGATTTCATATAATCCTCTCATTTAGGGGAAATCAGCTGAATGTAAAACTGTTTTTTCTTCTGTGAATCTTAAACACCCAGTGGATGCCCGCCTGGTAAGGATAGAAGATTGACATCCAGCGAGAAATAACACAGATAAATACTTGATAACATTTAAATCAGTTTCGATTAAAAAAAAAGAATGAAGAGAGTTTTTATAGTTAATTCACGTTTTTGCATTCTTTTCATCTTTAACTATATAGATATATTGCCGTTTTTATTGTTTTAAGTAAAAAGAAGAAGGACTGTCCAACGGATAATAAAGCAAATTTAGTGAAATTAGAACTGGGGTAGATGAAGGACGCTCCTCAGGACGAGGGGACATCTGAACTCGCTGGAAAGAGATTTACAATTCTCACCAATGATCAGTTGTTGTTGTATTATTGTTTCTGCCATTTATTAGTAATGCTTTACACAGTTTGTTTACTACTTACTATTTACCTGAGCATTCCGTATTGTGCAATATAGCATACAGAAGGTGAGGGACCTTTTGGGGAGAAACAAGTGCTGCATTTTAGAATCCAAACATGTGACTTTTCATGAAAATTCTATAATCCAAGATGGCCACCACGTCATATGACGTCATAATATGCAAATTATATGGGGGAATTTAACACTAGAACTACCAGAGAGCAGCCATTTGGCTTTTCTACCTATAAAGCCCACAGGTAAGCCGAAAGGCTGGATGGCCCCCTGTGAACCTTCCTTTTGTTACGTAAACGGGGCAATCACTGGGACACCACAGGGGGGGGGATATGCTGAGCCACTTCACTCAAAACACCTTGACATAAAATGGGGGAGGGGGAGAATCAGGTAGGAGCAGGATTGCTAACTGACTGTCTGAGCAGAATATATGAGCTGAATCAAAATGTAATATATGTAGAAGGATGTAGACGTTATCAGAACCCTACAACACTGGGCTTCCAACATCCCCACCAGACAGAGTAATAAGGGACTGCCCATGCAATTGCATGGAGGCAGTGCAATACATTGCTTTGCAATGGATTTGCACTGCCTCCATGCATTGCATTGGGCCGTCCCTTAATAAAAAAGTATTATCAGGATACAGTGTTAGAGAGTGGAAGTGAGTGAGACTTAGAACTTAGGCTTAAAACTTTATTGATCCCTTTGGGGTGACTCCCTCAGGGAAATTTGATTTTTCAAGCACACAGAGAAAACTAAACAGTATGTAACAATGAGTGAGGTGAGTACATTTCAATAATCACTCACAATCCATGCACTGCCAAGCCGTCTCCTTTCTGCATTTGCCACATGTGTATTTGTAACAGCCTATACATCGCAGAGTGGCATGATTGCTTTTACACTGATTTTTAACCTGACACATTGCTCTTTTCCCAGGGCTAGGTGTTGAAGGTTGTAGCCGAAGCAATTGTTCCCTTTGTGCCTGCTTTGCACCCACATGAGAATGAGCCAACTCTCTTGCAAGCTCCACCAGGAAGTCCACCCGTCTCTCCTGCCTCCCGGTTCATGCTTGATAGAGCACATGTGCATTCAGTGCTGCCATATCAATCATGTTATAGAACACAGCGACTGGCCAGCGCCGTGTTCCTCTGCGGACAGTGTACTCCCGCACCATCTGGTCCATCACATCAACGCCGCACTTTGTGGTGTTGTAAAGGGTGACAGTGTTTGGCTTCCGTTTGGTGGTATTCTCAGTCTGAATGACGCGGTGCATGCTGCTGAGAATGTATACTGTCTTCTTCCGTTTGGGCGCATACACCGTTAGCGTGGCACCAGTGGTTGAAAATACCTGAGTGGTGAATTCATCACGGTCCCTCTGTCTTGTTGATTGTGGAATTTCTCGCCGAATCCTGTTGACTGTGCCGAGGATGGTGGTTTTCCGGCTAAGCAGTCGTTGTGCCAGTGACAGCGATGTAAAGAAATTGTCCGTGGTAACATTTCTGCCCTTGTCCAGGAATGGTTCCATCAGCCTCATCACTACATTTTCGGACAGTCTCTCTCCACTGGAACGACTGGGGTCCTTGCCAAGATATGGGAGGACATTGCAGATGTATTTGGATTTCAAGTCACAAGCCACCCAAAACTTGATCCCAAACTTGTCAGGTTTTGTTGAAATGTATTGCAGGAAACAGCAGCGAGTCTTTGACGGGAAAAGCTGTTCATCAATGGTGATGTGTCGACCAGGGTTGTAGGATGTGATGCAGTTGGTGACAAACGAACCCCACACACCGGAAATTGCAGCAAACTTATCCGTCTTTGCTCGCTCACTGCGGGTGTCCTTGTCGTCAAAGCGTAGGTGTTGCATGATTTCTTGGAAGCGATTTCGGGACATAGTTGCCATGATCTGGGGGTTTCCCAGGTTTGCTGACCAGCAGTCATGCAGTGATGGAACCTTGGTCAGCCCCCGCAAGATAACAATAGCAATAAATGCCATTAGTTCAGGGAGGGCCATGAACCAGTCCACATGCTCCATTTGCCGTGCATGTTCAACAGTACAGTGTCGAATGGAACTTAGCATTTCCAGAGTGATAAAACACAGGAAGCTCTGAAGACGACTCAAGATGGACCTCCTGGCCTTAGCCGTTGGCTCTCCATCTGCGCCGTATGGAGATGGAGGGGTGAAATGGAGACTTTTCCCCACCTGTTCTTCACACCACACTGTGCCATCTTTCGCCGTCTCTGTCTGGTCAGTCCCCACCCGAGCTCTCTTTTTTGGCTGAGGAGCAGTCTCCTCATCTGCAATGGGAACAAATTCAAATTATGAATTAATAATAATAATAATAATAATAATCATTCCAGTACATCTCAAATAGGTTGGCTAATGTGCTAAGGTGCAAGGACCTCAGGATAAGAACCAAAAGAAACAAACGGAGGCCTGCACTCAGAAACAAAATGGAGGCTGTCTGATGAAAGAAGCCCCAAAACTCTATTCACATGGTGATATGTGCACCACTATTTCCACCTTCCTGCCTGAAATGAAATATAAAATAACAAATAATATGAAATTGAATCTTACCTGAAGACAGCTCAGAGTCCGAATCCGGCTGAACGTTTATCTCTTCTCCATCTGAGTCACAAGGGTTTATTCCTTCCAGGACCATTTCCAGTGCCTGTTGAGTGCTGAATCTTCTCTGCATCTTGTTTTGGAGAGGGGTTGTACGCACAGATTTTGAGGGTTGGTGGTGGTTTTGGTGGTTTTTTGTGTATGGCACTGCTCAAATACTAACTGATATTTTGTCGTATAATATCATATCTTTGACATAACATAACATCACAGTGTGGGCAAACAGCAACAGTCAGTCTGGTTTTTATGAGTTGAGACAGGGAGAGACAGGAAAAGAGAAAATAGAGGGAAAGAGCAAAACAGACAAAAACAATGTACAAATTCTTAAATATAACAAATCAAATGTGTTTCGGGTGTATCTCAGTTTGAAAAAAATGTTACATAAAATAAATCTTGTACAGATATCAACTTGATGAGCAATTCTGTAAATGACTAGTGGGGCTACCACAGATTTTGAGTGCTTTATTTGATGTGGTTCTGTTCTATTACTTTTCTTATGTGTCTGGTGGGGATGTTGGAAGCCCAGTGTTGTAGGGTTCTGATAACGTCTACATCCTTCTACATATATTACATTTTGATTCAGCTCATATGTTCTGCTCAGACAGTCAGTTAGCAATCCTGCTCCTACCTGATTGTCCCCCTCCCCCATTTTATGTCAAGGTGTTTTGAGTGAAGTGGCTCTGCATATCCCCCCTCCTGTGGTGTCCCAGTGATTGCCCCGTTTACATAACAAAAGGAGGGTTCACAGGGGGCCATCCAGCCTTTCGGCTTACCTGTGGGCTTTATAGGTAGAGCAAAAAATCCTGGGTCTTCTAGTCCACTCACACACAGTTAATGCTGTGTAGTTCTATAGAAAGAGATACTACAAAAGGGTCCATGTGTCAGTCCATCTGTCTTTGTCTTTCTGACCATGTCTGTCTGTCTTACTCAGTCTGTCTCAGTCCTCCTGTCTGTCTCTAGGCCTATTAAATGTGTCATGTCCATCTGTCTTTGTCTCTCTGACAGTGTCTCTGTCTTTGTCCTTGTCTGTCTTTCTTTTTCAGTCTGTCTCAGTCCTCCTGTCTGTCTCTACCCTTTCATCTTCATTCCTTTCTTTGCATCTTTCTCTGTGTGTCTGTCTATGATTCAGCATGTGTGGCTTACAGAACTACTCCATATCCCATAATGCTTCAGAACCCACATTCATTTCTATGTATGTTTCCTCCAGGCATATTGAAACTGACCATTAGATCAGACTAATCTCTGTGTCTGTCTATGAATCAGCATGTTTGGCACCTGTGATAAGAGGTCACCAAAGGTCAACCCTCTTTATATACTTTGAAGGCCTATTAAATGTGTCATGTCCATCTGTCTTTGTCTCTCTGACAGTGTCTCTGTCTTTGTCCGTTGTCTGTCTTTCTTTTTCAGTCTGTCTCAGTCCCCCTGTCTGTCTCTACCCTTTCATCTGCATTCCTTTCTTTGCATCTCTCTCTGTGTGTCTGTCTATGAATCAGCATGTGTGGCTTACAGAACTACTCCATATCCCATGATGCTTCAGAACCCACATTCATTTATATGTATGTTCCTGTCAGGCATTTTGAAACTGACCATTATATCAGCCTAAGGAAAGTCTTCACACCCTTTACATAATATACAGGTACTAAGGAGCAGCATGCCAGGCCTTGTATGTATTTTAGTTGATTTCAGCTTTTTCAGTATATTTTTATAATAATCCTATTAATAGTAATGACAACATGTTAGCTAGCATTAGCATGCTAGTTAGCATTAGCATGCTAGCTTTTGTTAGCATTTTAGCTAATTTTAGCTTTTTGACTATATTTTTGTACTGGAATGGGATTATATAATGCAACATGTTAGCTAGCATTACATGCTAGTTAGGCATTAGCATGCTAGCTGTTAGCATTTTAGCTAATTTTAGCTTTTTGACTATATTTTGGTACTGAATGGGTTTATAGTAATGCCAACATGTTAGCTAACATTAGCATGCACACCGTGGCCGTCCCTTCTCTAAATTTCCTTAAATTTTCTAGTTTAATTATATTAGTCCTCATCAAGTTAATTAAGAAAGAGAAAAATGCTCACATCATCTCACACCATATCTATAAAAACTTATTCATGTCCCCAGCATTATTTATGATTGACGGGTTTGTCCCATCTTTACCAGCATTGATCCAACAGCCACTTCTGCTCCCGGTAAAGTTTCTGCATCAGTATCTGAACAGAATATTATTTAGTTTGCTCCACTTTCTCATGCAGTCATGTTTCTTTACATTCTCTGCAGTAGATAAGTCATGTTTTAACAGACAGGTAGTCAGCTACAGGGCGGAGTCCTGTGATGTCACTGCTACCCGTTTAAAGATGGAAAACATAAAGTTATAGGTTACAGTTACTTTGCTCTAACGCGGTCCATCCTTTGCTGCTTCGCTGTTTGGTGGATTTTTTTAATAGCACAATTTAAATGCTTTCTTTACAGCAAACAATGCGCGTTGTGTTCTGCGTCCTAAATGATTGGAGGAAATTGTCGATCTCCTTCTGTTATGTCTCCTGTGCTTGTCAAATTTATCATGACTGGTTTTAATAATTTTCTCATCCAGAGGAAAAAACAGTCGCTAGCTCCAAATTGCTCATAATTTTGTTCCTCACTCGGAAACGACACCTGCTGAGAGACCTTCAGTGGAGAAAGACGCACCTGAGCGGCGCAGAGAGACCATACTGCGTATTAATACTTTTATTTTTTATATCTACAAAGGTTTAAGTATTAAAACTAGTGAGAAATATGGGTAAATGTTAATGTATGTCTGGAAAAAGTGTAAAAAAGTGTGAGCCGTGTTTTACAGCCTTAAAACAATGAAATAATAAAGATTACTACTTTATAGATTTTGCTTGTTGCAGGTTTTAATAATAAATGTGGGATCATTGTAAATTAAATGTAATAGGTCTGTTTTTTTTACTGCGGGTGGGTTGCCAGAAAAAATATTCATGTAATATTTTTGCTTATTAGAGACGCTCAAAGATAATATGTTGACATACTGGATTTGTGTAGAGAGAATCCCAGAATGCTACTTTCTCTGAAGGGTTAGGCAGCCAGAGACGCTTCTGCGACGCAGGAATGGAGAACCAGGGAGTGGACAACATTTCCATCACCGTGGGAAAAAATCAAAAAGAAAAATAACTTGATCATTTATTGAAAGTAAATTATAGTGCAGTGAATGATTCGTCTTTCGTTATTTGGATACTGCTGCTGAAATGTATATTGTGCAGAAATCACTGTACAGAAACCAAACACTGTCCACAGTCCCTACCTAGACTGGATAAAGGGATAGCGACAGCATCGCATCATCAGGGCAACTTTGGGAAATATTCCCTCCTGCTCCCTCCACCAAAACAACATATGAACATTTTCCTCTTTGGGACTCTTAAACAAATCATTACAACAATATTTTCTCACTGCTCACATTAAATAAACTTCCTCCCAGAGTCGTAAAATTCCACCTGAAACATCTTTATGCGGATCACCCACAGGTAGCTGCTCTATAGCAGGACTGTCAGCTGTAAGTAATAAAACCTGCTCAACAACACGCAACAATTAAAGATGCGATTTTCACCACGTTTATACACTGCAGTGCATATTGTAATCAAACATGAAACAGATTAATACTTATAGGCTATATAAATATTTAATAATTATCCCCAGCAGTTTTTAAAAACAAACTAACGCCCTTGCATATGACTCATGCTACAAACTTGTGTATTTTATTGGTTTTATCTTTTTATGACAGATTCTACTTCTTCATATGATCCTGTATTTTGTTATATTAATAACGGAGCTACACCAGCTGATCCAGTGGGAAGTAGAGTTTTAATCAGGCACCAGCTTGGACACCGACATTCAGGGTTCCTACACACTGCCAATGTCAAAATTCCATAGTTTTTCCAGACTGAAATTTCAATAAACCTATGCGTCACGTCAAGAAATTATGGTACTGATCATTTGTTTAGATTACTCAGAATATGTTGTTGTCACCAAAAACATTCTGGATGATTTCAGCTACTTCAAAAAGGAGACAGGGCCAGCGAAATAGAAGATTAGCGCTAGCAGCTAGCGGCTAGCCAGGAGAAACTCTCCTCTCTGAAAGTCCCAAACCATTTCTTCCTCTCAGTACGGAGCGTTTGTTTTAGCTTTGGTCTACCGTCTGATTTAATTCAGAGTTTCTGCTGTAGAGGTATTTTTTACTAAATACTCAAAATCTCCACCATCCATAATTATAATTAATATTTAGACTAGCTTACCAAGATATCAACACAACACATCTTCCGTTATTTCATTCTTTGACTTTGATGATAACGTACTGTAATGTGATTGGCCTGATGCCAACAGGTTCACTATTGACTTGGTCCTGACCAATCACAGGGGGACACTGTCGTGACAATAGCCTCACCTGATTGGTTAATCATTCTCTGTTTGTTTTTTTTAAATCAAGCGATGCTAACTCAGCCTGGCCTCCTCAGCAGACAGAGTGCAGTACCATGTTATCAAAGCTCATTCACCACGTAACTTTTATAGGGGGCGCTGTTTTACACATTATAAAACGCTCAATAATGAAAGAAAAGAAGAGGAGGAGATTACAGATGGATTACGTAAACGGTTTAAAATAATGGTTCATTAAATGAGTTATATTCTGAAAAAGTGAGGATGCCTGCCCTCCGCAATAAAACACCACTGTAGAACAGTTGTTAAAGTCTTAAAAACGTGAATATTTTTCCATACAATAGTTTACATTTTCCATACTTTTCCAGACCTTGAAATTTATAAAAGTTAATTCCATACTTTCCCATACTTGCGTAGGAACCCTGTACATTCCTAGCAGAGAACAGCAGCTGACCAGTTCAGCCATAGACATATATATAAACACTAGATGAGGCAGGCAAGAGTCGCTCGCATTAAACACGGCGGCCATCTTACTACCGTCTACTGACGCATGTTTTTCTACAACCGTCTATGCTAGCAGTCGGAAAGGTGAGTGATCAGCTTAAATGAAAATACTCATTACTTGATGAAATATTAACAGATTTACAAGCCTTATAATACATAGGTTTGATATAGGATACTTGTTTAAACATAAGACATAATTGTGAACCATGTGTCATGCATAGGCTATTTGCACGTTGTCCAGGTTATGAACACAATAGATAATAAAATAGTGTTAAACGAAACTAATAACGATTTTACGACATAATTTTTGTCTAAATGGCTGTTTTTGTGGGTGTGTTTCATTTCAAATTGCCCATGATCTCCAACCTGCTTGGTTTGTTAATATATAATAAAACAAAACGTAAAAATTGCTGGTTCTTTACCCCTTTACCTGATCAACATGCCTGAGTTGTGTGCAGCCTACTGATGATCAAACCGCCGTTGTGTTGGTTTCAGACAGCGTGGGATCAGTGTAAGATTTAACTATATTCATCCTTTCCACGTGCAAATTACGACTGCGTGGTGTTCAAGTGCTTTTGTGGTCCTAGCTGCAGTCCTAGTACATTTTTCTATAACTATTGTATTATGTTTGTCTTATATACATGTTAAAGGAATGAAGGCAGGAAACTGTTTACAATGTTGTCTATAAAGCTGCCTACCATTTCCATGTTTTTAAGACTTCCCAAAGATGGAGAAAGGAGGGGTCAGTGGATAGTTGCCCTAAGGAGGGAGAATTTGGTCGTTTCTGACAGAACAAGGGTTTCAGAGCAGAGGACTTGGATAGGACTGGGCAGACTGTCCGTGGGCAGACTGTCCGTGGGCAGACTGTCCGTGGACAGGCAGACTGTCACTGGACAGGCAGACCTCCGTGGACAGGCAGACTGTCCGTGGGCAGACTGTCCGTGGGCAGACTGTCCGTGGACAGACAGACTGTCCGTGTGTCCGTGGGCAGACTGTCCGTGGGCAGACTGTCCGTGGGCAGACTGTCCGTGGACAGGCAGACTGTCCGTGTGTCCGTGGGCAGACTGTCCGTGGGGCAGACTGTCCGTGGGCAGACTGTCCGTGGACAGGCAGACTGTCACTGGACAGGCAGACTGTCCGTGGACAGGCAGACTGTCCGTGGGCAGACTGTCCGTGGACAGGCAGACTGTCCGTGGACAGACTGTCCCGTGGCAGACTGTCCTTGGACAGCAGACTGTCACTGGGAGACTGTCCGTGGGCAACTGTCTGTTGGCAGGCTGTCCGGGGCAGACTGTCCGTGACAGTCAGACTGTCCGTGGAAGGCAGACTGTCCCGTGGGCAGACTGTCCGTGGACAGGCATTGACTGTCCGTTGTGTCCGTGGGCAGACTGTCCGTGGGCAGACTGTCCGTGGGCAGACTGTCCGTGTGTCCGTGGGCAGACTTTCCGTGGGCAGACTGTCCGTGGGCAGACTGTCCGTGTGTCCGTGGGCAGACTGTCCGTGGGCAGACTGTCCGTGGGCAGACTGTCCGTGTGTCCGTGGGCAGACTGTCCGTGTGTCCGTGGGCAGACTGTCCGTGGACAGGCAGACTGTCCGTGGACAGACTGTCCGTGTGTCTGTGGGCAGACTGTCCGTGGACAGACTGTCCGTGTGTCCGTGGGCAGACTGTCCGTGGGCAGACTGTCCGTGGACAGACTGTCCGTGGACAGGCAGACTGTCCGTGTGTCCGTGGACAGACTGTCCGGCTTAAAGCTGCTGTTGTGCCAACGATTTTCAGCTTTCCTGCTCATCTTTAAAGGGTAGGAAACGTGTATCATTGGTCAACACAAATCTAGGGTGTATAAGAAAAGAATATGTATGTTGTTTAATTCTCATGCTTAACCTTTTTCTTTTGATAGTTTAGAAATTAATAATGTGTTGTGTATTACAGTATCTAAGACGGTCCAAACTCCTTCAATTATGTTTTTATTTTAGCCGGTACCAACCAGAAGACTCTGACCTTCGGCTCGGTGGGACCAGAGGAGACCGCTGCGGTCCTCTTGGGTCGGTTCTGGTTCGGCCGGTCCATATTCCAGTCCGGGAAACAAAGAAAGAAACCTCCGACTCGGACCGAGCTGCTCCGTCTAGCTGCTAGCCCAGCTGAGGGGTGGGAATGCGCATGCGTAGGGATTGATGGAGGCCAGAAGTATTTTCAGAATAAAAGCTCTGGGTTAAAACCAAACACTGTAACTAATGGCGCTGGTTAAAACTAATGTTTCTGATTTTTCTTTACCATATTTGGATTGTAAGTCCCCCACTATGGCAAGCAGTGAACGTTTTAATCAATCTAACAGAATAAACGGTCCAAAATGAATGGTTGAAAAAAGCTGACAAAAAACTTTTTTGGGGGGAAAATACATTTAGAAATAGAAAAATAAATAAAAGTGGAAAACACGCAACAAAAATTCACAGATTTCACTCACAGCTCAGTCACTTCCTCACCTCATCCACTGGGTGGCGCCTCTCTGTAACAGATGTTAAACTATTTCCTGTTTGAAGCTAAACTGGACTCTCAGAAATCCAGTAAAGCCTGGGAATTGAACCATAAACTAAAGGCTGGTTGAAGACCTACTGGGATACAGGCTGAAGGATAATTTTAAAGAAAAATAATACATATTATGACATTTTAGTGCAATCACATTTCATTTGTCAAAAAACACCAAATAATAAACATCTATAAAATGAAATAAAGAAAAAGGTCAAATAAATCGAACAAAAATGAAGGACTAGAGGGTAAAAGTTGACAATCAGTGGCTGTAGAGGAATAGCAGCGCTTCTATCCATGACAGAGGGAGATTTTCAGGTCTTTGAGGAAGGTTAGAAATGAAGGTTTGCTTTTGTGAATGAATTATTGAGCTACAGTAACGTCTATAGATGAGTTGGTTAGACGGGGAAATAGCAGATAAAGTTTATAATGAGCCTCCTTTGCTTTGGGAGGAAGTCTGATACAGTATGTTACAGTGTTGTAAAATATCATTTGGGTTGTATTTAAATGGGAATAATGTTTTCTTAAAAGAAGTTCTTAATTCAAAATGTAGAAATTTGCTGCTCTTAAAATCCTTCCCATTGATGAACGATGTAGAAAGTTTGGGAGGGTCACCATTAATGGTGTTTAATATCTGGTTGGCTGTTGGATGGAATGGTATTAATTATTGTTTTTTAGGTCAAAGTCACATCTGAGTGACTGATTCCTCCTAGTTTGGAGAAAATGTGGTTAGGAAAATAAAACCAGTTTATTTGGTTGTTTTAAGAGGATTTTAACCAGTTTAGTTTGAGGGAAACATTTAAACATTCATGGCTTTTAGAACTCCGACATCAAGTTGCTTAATCAGGTTTCCTTTTCAAATATGTGTTTTTTTATTCCATATAAAATCTTAATTTCATTCATAAAATAGTTTAATGGTAGTTTTAGGCGTCGCCACGGAGTAAGCAGGATATCATTCCTGAAATCCATTTAAACAGGTGAAATTTGTCATTTTTTAATATATTCCAGATATTCAGGTTTTCTGTTTCCTGGGTGTTACTGGAAATATACATAATTATATACTTTATTGTAGATTTTATAAGGATATGACAGGCAGATGTCTCTGGTAAAATATCACATTTATTAATGTTGAGACAAAGTCTGGATACTTTAGAAAATCTGTTTATTATGTGAAGAACTTGTGGGATCACATTAAGATTATTTAGAAAGATTATAATATCATCATGTTGGCTAATTGATAGTTTACCAAAAATATTTAATTTATCAAAGTCGCTGTTTTAAATATGAAAGCATCTCAGCAGCAACAATAAATAATAAAGATTAAATAGGGCAACCGTGTTTAATTCCTTTGTTAATGTTAAATCTACTATTGAACTATTTGTCTCTTTATTCACAAGTCTCATCATATTCAGAACATTTTCCCCAAAATATAATTTTTCTAAGGACCGAATCATGAATTTTATAAAAATCAGGGAATAAAAATATATCCTAGATCTTCAGTTAAATATTTGTAATCAATGAAATCCATAATTAGGAGGATGTTTTTATGAATAGATCAGCCTTTTATGAAGCCAGATTGGGATTATCTGGGATTATCTGAGCGATGATGAATTTTAATGTGTTTGTGAATATATGAGCTAAAAGTTAATAATCATTGTTTAACAAGATGATGGGTCCTAAATGGATCCTCTCCAGGTTTAAGTATTAAAGGTAATAATAGTTTGTTTCTGTGGTGGAAAATGTTCTATTAATAATAGATTAATTAATTAACGTCCACGGTTGAAGTGGTTGAAGTTGTCTCTGCCACTTCCTCTTCCTCTCCCCTGGTGATGGATGGCTTTTACTGGACAAGTTCAGGCCCAGTGATTGGTTCCCCCGCAGTAGAAACAGGAGTCGGGGGTGAAGTGGTTGTTCTGTCCTTGAGAGCCAGTGTTGGGCGGGGGGGTAGCTGTAGCATGCTGCAGGAGCATGAGCTGGTCTCTGTGGGCGGTGTCTTTCTGCTTCTTTTCCTTTTCAGATTCAGTCTCTAATCGTCTTGCTTGTGCATGTCGTGCATGACGGAGGATATCATTAAGGTGAACGGTGGCATCAGCCCACATGATGCAGGAATTCTTTGTTGTTTCAGCCGGTTGGGGCAGCATTCCTTCCATGAATGCATTCTTTAGAAGTGCTTCATACCGGGTCATTTCAGTGCCAGGATAAGATTCTGGCTTTGGAACACCACTGTAGTCGTCAAACACAATGTTCAGGTGTTCCAGGTAGTCCTCCACCGGTTCATTGGTTTGCTGGGTGCATTCACTGACCTTGTTAAGGTTGCACTGAGTGGGGAGTTTTTCTTGTATTTTGTCTCACAGTTCAGCTTGCCATGTCTGGTAGTGAGTGTTTGCCGGGGGTTCAGAGTCTGCTGCCTCAAACCACCCAGGGGTATCAGGCTGGTGTTGCTGGATGAAACAGTGATGGAGGAGGCCAAACTGGGGGGGTGACATGCAGATCCCCACAACGCTTACCATCTCGGTGGAAGTGGGGGGAAAATTCTCTGATAAATTCACCAAATGCCTTTGCCAGGGCCGCACCACCTTTTTCTGGCTTAGGCAGCTGTTTAGACATCGTCTATATGTCCTCAGTAGTCCAGGGTCTAAACACATAAGCAGGTCCCTGTGACCCCATTACTTGAACCATGAGGGGAGAAGTCTCAACAGTTGCTTCCCTGCAGGCACACTTCTGCAGTTTTTTTTGCTGTGTCTTTGGAGGGGAGAACCTTGGTATTGGCTTGAGTTATGGTTGGAGGGGCAGGGTTAGCGGGCTCTCCATGCTCTGGAGATTCTTCATCGTAGTCTTCCGCTTTAGGTTCATCTTGTTGTGGGGGGTGTTTTAGAGGTGTTGGGGCAGAGGGAGCTGGGCCTTGTTGTGAAGATCCTGAAGCTTGTTGTCATCCTGATGATGGTGCATAGGCAGGCGGAGGGGCGGAGTCCAGAGTCAGGTCCACAGCGGTCCCCCAGGTTGTCTGTGGAGATGGGTATAGAGAAAAAGGAGGATCAGTTTTTTTCTCAACAATTTTTTCTTGTTCAGTTCCATTTTCATTCCTTATTCTTCTTTTTTCCTGTGTTCAAATCAGAGAGAGCTTTTTGACACGATTGTCTCTCTCATTTCTCGCTCTCTTCTTCCCATTTCTTCAAACATGCCTACATTTTATCCATTTTTTAACATCTTTAGACTTTACCTTTTTCCCTTTCAACATTACTTGCTTCTTTTCATCTAGGCTGTCCCTAAACCCCCTTAATTGAGTCTGGATAAGAGATCCCCCTCTGAGGCCCCAACAATCAGCTGGATAAATGACTACCTGACAAACAGACCACAGTTTGTGAGACTGAAGGATTGTGGGTCAAACCAGCTGGTCAGCAGCACAGGAGCACCACAGGGTACTGTACTCTCACCATTCATTTTCACTTTGTACACATCAGACTTCCAGTATAAGACAGAAACCTGTCATCTGCAGAAATACTCAGACGACTCTGCTATTGTCGGGTGTATCAGAGATGGAGAAGAAGCTGAATACAGAGAGCTGGTGGAGCGCTTTGTGGCATGGTGTGGAAACAATCATCTTACCTTGAATGTGAACAAAACAAAGGAGATGATTGTAGATTTCAGAAGAAACAGGGAAAAGTCAAAGACTGTCTCCATCATTAGAAACACTAGAATAGCTTCTGAACATAGCTACACTGCATCCTTTCACTATTCAGCATTTAGGCAGACAGCCTTCTCTGTTAAAGCTGTCACACAATGAAACACAATTCCAGATAGCATAAAAACCTGTTACTTGGTGCCTTTAAAGCTAATGTTAAAAAACATTTAAAACTCTTACTAACTTGATAGTGGGCAACATTACTTTATTCTTCAGTTATATTCACCTTCATGTGTGATCTATTGATGCACTACATGTTACATGTCCTTGAATAATCCATCCATTTTCTGAACCTTAATGGATCGAGGGGGGGCTGGTGCCTATCTCCAGCTGTCAATTGGTGAGAGGCGGGTACACCCTGGACAGGTCGCCAGTCCATCACAGGACAAACAACCATGCACACACTCACACCTAAGGACAATTTACAGAGATCAATTAACCTGACAGTCATGTTTTTGGACTGTGGGAGGAAGCCGGAGTACCCGGAGGGAACCCACGCATGCACAGGGAGAACATGTTAACTCTATGCAGATAGACCTTGGGCTGGGATACAAACCCACAACCTTCTTGCTGCAAGGCAACAGCGCTAACCACTGTGCCACCCTGCAGCCCCCATACCTGGGGACTCCAGATGCAAAGTAGCCTAAGGCTAACTCTGATGTAATGCATCTAATTTTTACATTTATTTACCTTTAGAGGAAGCTGAGGTCCTTCAAGGTTTGCAGAAAGATGCTGCAGATCTTCTACAGTCTGGTGGAGAGTTTTATCTCTTCTTCCATCATCTGTTGGGGTAACAGCATCAGAGCCAGGGACATAAAACGGCTCAATAACCTGATAAAGAAGGCTGGTTCTGTTCTGGTTCTGGTCTGGTTCTGATCTGGTTCTGTTCTGGTTCTGGTTCTGATCTGGTTCTGTTCTGGTTCTGTTCTGGTTCTGGTCTGGTTCTGTTCTGGTTCTGTTCTGGTTCTGGTTCTGATCTGGTTCTGGTTCTGTTCTGGTTCTGGTCTGGTTCTGATCTGGTTCTGTTCTGGTTCTGTTCTGGTTCTGGTTCTGTTCTGGTTCTGTTCTGGTTCTGTTCTGGTTCTGGTTCTGATCTGGTTCTGTTCTGGTTCTGTTCTGGTTCTGATCAGGTTCTGGTCTGGTTCTTTTAATGATGCAAAGAAGGATTCTTTATTAAATTAAAAAGATTATGAACAACCCTGAGCATCCTCTTCATCAGACTATCCTACAGCAACAGAGTATATTCAGTCAGAGGCTTCTTCAGTTTTGCTGCAACACAGACCGCTACAGGAAATCCTTTCTCCCCACATCCATCATCGTCTACAACAACTGCTTGAAGAATGAATTAATGAGCTACAACAACACTTAATTTTCCTCTCGGATCAATAAGGTATTTTGAATTTGAATCCTGTTATGTCACATAACCGGCTGTCTGGAACGGACCCCTGAACAGTTAACTGGACCTGGATCAGAACCATCCAGATTTCAGGTGGATTTTCCTCCATTCTTATGAATAAATAATGTAGTGAAACTCTGAGGCCTTTATTGTCTCCTTGGGTCCAGGTCTGCTTCTCTAACTGGCTCCCAGCATTTAATCATCTCTTGACTCTGATAACAATGAGTCAGAGTCTCTGCTGGTTGGTAGGTTGTTGTTGAACTGGTTCTGTTGGATCCAGTCCAGATCAGTTCTGAGGAAAGTTGAGGCTCTTAGTTTCCTCATAGCTTCATGAATGAATGAGAAGCAGGTCTGAACCAGTTCTGTAGAGCAGGGAGAGAAACACATCCACCTAAAAGTGATTATTCAGACTTTCTGTCCAACATTTTCTACCATTTAAACCAGATTTAGATCTTTTTTATCTTTAAAATCATCCATCATTCCATCTTTATTGTGGATTTTCCTCCAGTTTTATGAATAAATGTTGTAGTGAACCTCCTAAGAATCATTTCCAGGTCCCTGATTGGCCGAGCCAGTCTGCAGATCTCAGCCCCATAGAAAGTCCCAAAACATGGAGGAATGGGCCAAAATAGCAGCAACAGTGGAAACCTGCTGGAGACCTACAGGTGACCTTTGACCTCTGGGACTGATAACAAAGGGTTAATAACAAAGTACTGAGATGAAGTTTTGTTATTGAGCCAATACTTATTGTCATAACTGCAGATTAACTCTAGTGCACGAAATCAGGGACAAGGAAGGGATCTGAGAGTTTCTGGGAAACTCGTCTCTGGAAGAAGTTTTGACATGTGAGCAAAGATTACTGAGAGTGAGAACATTACAGGATATGGATGATGGAAGATCTGCAGATGGACAGAGGAAGTTATCAGAGGTGGGGTGTGAGAGTCTGGTCTGTAGGTGTGTGGAAGTGAGGGGAACGCTGATGAGATCCAGGGTGTTTCCTTGTTCCAGAGTGGATTGATGGTGAGCAGACAGGTGAGACCTGAGTGGATCCAGTGGCTGTTCACCAGAGATCTTCATGGGATGGATGGGAAGGAGACAGATGGAGAACCAGGGAGGAGCAGACACTTTGGGCTTTAGTTGCAGATTTCCATGGACCAACTCAGGAAGTCAGAAAGGCTGCGAGGAGAAGAGAACAACGGTGAGGTTTTCACTAAGAAAATACTCTGATGTGGAGCAAGAAGCTGGTCTGATTACCACTCTGGGCGTTTAACCATCTGGTGTCTGTTCTAGGTCGCTGCTCCTCTTATAAAGCTCCTTCTTGATGGAGAAACCACCCACAGCTGGTATCTCACCTGATCTACTGATTCACCCTGTGAATGAAGGTGACACAGCTACACAGACACAGGATCCCACACTTAGTTTCCACCTTCATTTGCTAATCAATTCTTCAAAAATCAGACCATTTGATCTTCTGTGTTTTCCTCATAGTTGAGGTATCTATGATGGAAATTACAGGCCTCTCTTATCTTTTTAAGTAGGACAAGTTGCTCTATTGGTGGCTGACTAAATAATTTCCCACCAACTGTATAATAAGTGATGAAGCCTCAGTAACATATTAGGACAGAGACGTGTTTAAGGGCAGCAGCCTGCCATACATGGAGGAGTGTGCTGATAAAGATCACAGTCTAGAACTGCAACTAACACAAATGGACTCATGTTTCTACATCCCTATATTGGTTCATCATGATTTCTGTGTTTGTGGAGAAAAACCAGCTGCTGTCCCAACAAAACCACATGTTGGATTGTTTTAACTCACTATAACAGATCATCAGGTTCTCTGTAGGAGTCCATGATCATCATGTTTGGCTGTTTTTTTCATATTTCATATCCAACACAGGCAGAATTAACACATTATTTCATTTAAATGAAGTTTAGGAATGAAGCATCATTTCAAACCTATTGTAATCGAAAAATGTAACAATCCAATCCGTGTTAAAAGCTGAAGATGAAGAAAGGGTTTGAAGAAGGAGTTTAAGCACTAATAAAGACGTATTAATATGTGAAGGCAGCAGCTTCCACAGCTTTGGTCCTGCTACAGCTAAAGCCTGTTCAGCCTCATCCTTGGAATAACAGCAGACCTCTAGGATCCTAAAGCAGGGTAAGACAGAGCAGGTCAGAGATGTGGCATTGCTGTGGTTGGAGTCTGAATGTACAGGACACAACCTCACGTCTGTGACTTGATGCAACCTGATGGGATTCCTTAAATGAAGCAGAAACAGGATCAACAGGAGAGAAACTATGAGGAAACTGAAGAGCCTCACCTTTCCTCAGAACTGATCTGGATCCAACAGAACCGGTTTAGCAGCATCTTAAACTACCAACCAGCAGAGAGTCTCTCTCAGTTCCCACAGCAGCTGATCCAGTTAAAGGCTCAGTTCAGCCTAAGGAGTCCACAGGTTCTGGACCTGATGGTAGAAGAAGTTCTCCCAGCAGATCCAGGATCAGAGGCTGCTAGCAGAGATCTGTTCAGAGCCCCTCAGCTCCTCCTCCTCCTCCACCCTGGGTGTGTCTGAGAGAGCTGATGGTTCCTGGAGGAGAAGAGACGGTGAAGTGTTGATGAGCAGCTGCTGGGAGCTGATGTCCTCCAGGGCTTAGAGAGGCTCTCTGGGTTGTTCTGGTTGGAAGATGAAGATGCTGCTGGTGTTCTGGATCCTCCTGGATGGTAAGATCAGCTTCCTCTCTCTGCTCTTCTCTCTGAAAGCTGCTCAGCTCAACCACAGTAGTTGTTCTGGAGGTCCGGAGCAGCAGGTTCTACCAACACTAAGTTCTTATCAGGCCGTTTATGGTTCCATTGTTTTGGGTCGTTCCTTAGGGGTAGACTGGGACAATCATTCAGGCTGAGAATGTGATACTATCCCAGACCTGCACCATCACTCTAACACAAAACACTAAAAGTTAATTATACTACTGATATAAATGTTTAAAATAAAATAAAGGCCTCAAAGTCTATTGATATTTTCTTTTCTCAGTCATAGATTCTTGTTTCACCTGTCCTTATCCTCCCTGACCATATTTGGTGTTTTTGACAATACACTGAAAAAGAGAATGTAGGTCCAAATTAAATAATTATCTTTATTTTGTTAAAAGTAATTGAGTTAAATTAATCACATTTATTTAAAATTGTGTAACTTAACTTAATAAGCTTAATAAATTAACTTGGATAAACTTAGTTTAATTACTTGTAGCCAATTAAAGCAATTTATTTAGGTTGGATTCCCTATTCTCCTTTTTCAGTGTACAGTACATATCTATTTCAAATATGTGAGAGAAATAAATTAACGAGGATTGGGCTTATTCCTAAAATGAACTGACAAGTAAGGAATGTAAAACTAACTAATATTGTTGACTAGCTTAACATCATATATTGACGTTCATTAACTCATCATCAGTACCTGCATGCAACTGTACAACTCAATTTACAAAAAACTGTCATCAGATTTTTTTTTTTACTCTTGCTGGCTCTGGCTGCTCTGCTCAGCATCACTGGCTAATGTCTTATTGCTCCCGATGGCCAGTCCGCTACTGGTTGTTGTTCAGCAGTCTGGTGTAGATTACTTAATACGAACGTTTATGCTGTATACGCACTAGAAAAGGTCAAGAACAATCAGATCTCTGATGTACGATGGAGCTGATTATTAAGCGCTTTATACGTAAGGAGGAGGATCTTAAACTCTATTCTGGATTTAACAGGGAGCCAATAGAGAGAAGCCAAAACAGGAGAAATATGATCTCTCTTTTTAATATTCATCAGAACTCTTGCTGCAGCATTTTGAATCAACTGAAGGCTTTTAATTGCATTTTGTGGACTTCCTGATAATAAGGAATTACAGTAGTCCAGTCTTGAAGTAACAAATGCATGGACTAGTTTCTCTGCAGTTTCTAATTTTAGCAATATTCTGAAGGTGAAAGAAAGAAATCCTAGAAACCTGTTTAATATGGGATTTAAATGTCAAAAATTACACCAAGGTTCTTTACATTATTACCAGAGGCCAAATTAATGCCATCCAGATGAAGTGATTGATTTAGCAGTTTCCTTTTTAAAGGTTCTGGTCCAAAGACAACAACTTCTGTCTGACTCATTGAGTCATCCGGGTTTTTATGTCTTCATGCTTGTTATCTACCTAACTGATTGGTTTCATCAGGTTTTATAGATAGATATAATTGTGTATCATCAGCATAACTGTGGAAATTCATACCCATCCATCCATCCATCCATCCATTTTCTTAACCGCTTAATCCTTAATGGGTCGCGGGGGTGCTGGTGCCTCTCTCCAGCTGTCAACGGGTGACAGGTTGCCAGTCCATCACAGGGACACATAGAGACAGACAGGAAAAACAACCACGCACAAACTCACACCTAAGGACAATTTACAGTGATCAATTAACCTGACAGTCATGTTTTTGGACTGTGGGAGGAAGCCGGAGTAACCGGAGGGAACCCATGCATGCACAGGGAGAACATGCAAACTCTATGCAGAAAGACCCAGGGCCGGGATACAAACCTGCTGCAAGGCAACAGTGCTAACCACTGCACCACCGTGCAGCCTGAAATTCATACCATGTTGTCTAATTATTTTACCAATTGGAAGCATCTTTATAGTAAAGAGAATCGGTCCAAGCACAGAACCCTGTGGTACTCCACAAGTAACCCTTGAGTGTGAAGAAGATTTATCATTAACATGAACAAACTGGAATCTGTTGCACAGATATGATTTAAACCAGCCTAGTGCTGTTCCCTTTATCCCTACAACACGTTCGAGCCTTTCTAACGGTGTGTCCACACCAAAAGCGATAGGAGCGACTAGAGCTTCAGGTTTACATGTAAAATCAATGTAGGAGCGCGATGAAGCGCGACTTGGTGTCCCGCGACTCTTCAGAAGCAGATTTGCGTCGCGAAAAAGCTTTTCTGCCTGATTCGCGCGAACAATTCGCGCTACAGATGCGATGGAAAATTCGCGCTGCTTTTTATGCGGAGCATTTTGTGCATTCGCGCTCATGGCGTCTATCGCTCGAGTTGGAAAAATCTGAACTCCAGCGTCAAATCGCGCCGCGACAACCAATCAGGCGACAGAGTTTCAGTGATTCTGTGACTGTCATGGAGTCACAGCCTCAGCAGGACATGGAGGAAATACTGATAAACATCGTGGCTAATCACCCCGAGCTACATGACACAAGCAGTTTTCAAATACAGAGACAGAAATAAAGAAATAAACTATTAAGACAGGAATGCTCTTAAGACGTTTGTGGGTGGCTTTTAAAAGAGCCGTTGTTGCTGTAAAAGCACGTCTCAGCCTTGAAACGGCCTCCTCACCTGGTTTCCTGGTAGCAGCTCCAGTACCACGTCCCACGCTGCTCAAATATTATAAACTTTTACCAACCGCAGACAGATGGACAGCTGCTCAGAAATGTAGTTGGTGTTTCGGCAGGCGAAGGTTGGACATTCACGGCACAAACTGGGCGAGCAGGTCACGTTCTCCAGGCGGCGAGGAGCCGGTGTTTATGAGAGGCTCGCTGCGGTTTATGGATCCCTCCGCCGTAGCTAGACTGTATCTGTAGCTCACCAAACCCCCAGTGCAGCGGTCCCAGCTCTACCGGAGGCCAGGTCGAACACGTAATCCACGCTGTCCTCCGTCAGCTCGGTTCAGAATCCACCGCCAGCTGCACTGTAGCCCCAGCTCCGCTGAAGCCGGGCCGAACACGCTGTCCTCCGTCAGCTCGGTCCTCCTCCGCCAGCTGCACTGTAGCCCCAGCTCCGCTGAAGGCCAGGTCGCGCGTGAAAATACCATATTTGAAGTGCGACCAATTCGCGTTGTACACGCTTCAAGGTGCGAATGTGCACGCGAACAGTTAGGCGTGTGTCGCGCTTCATATTCGCTCCCATCGCGTTCAGTGTGGACACAGCGTAAGAGAATATTATGATCGACTGTGTTAAAAGCAGCACTGAGATCTAACAAGACCAGAACAGTCACAAATCCATTATCTGAGGCCATTAGAATATCATCAGTAACTTTTACCAGTGCTGTTTCAGTGCTATGATGAGCTCTAAAACCTGACTGAAATTCTTCAAACAAGTTGTTGCTGTTTAGATGCTCACATACTTGATTAGCAACTAACAAACTCTTCTAAACTCACTTTCATACATCATTACAGTTTTAACATAGTTTCAACCTTTCAGGATTTATGAACTTTAAATAATTTAGCAACCATTTTTAGACACTTGTATCAGTTTATATGACACATTCTATTATGTGGGTTACATTTGACATGAATGATAAATGATATTAAAATAGTAGGGTTCTGTATAACTGGGATTTTTAGACGGAGTCTTTGTAAAGTTGAGAGCATAATTCTTTATTGATTAAATATAAAAATAGCGTATTATTTCAATGCACAGTGATTTCTACGCACAGCTCACAGCTTCTTTTCTTTGTGTCCTCAGTTTCCCAGCATGCCCTAGCTGGAGTGGTGGAGGTACATGATGGGGCAGAGTCTGTCCTCCTGCCCTGCATTTACTCTGGTCAAATACCAGATGAGTCCTTAATCAGGTGGATTAGCAGCGATCTCACTCCCCAAACCGTCCATGTACGAAGAGAAGAAAAGGATGATCTCAAAGACCAGAACCAGCATTTCAGAGGACGGACCTCAATGAACCCAGATGCTCTGTATACCAGAAACTTCAGCCTAACTCTGAAAACACCTCGCCTGTCTGACCAGGGAACCTACACCTGCAGTATCTCTGATGGAAGAGAAGAACTGAAGCTGGAACTCATTCATCTTAAGGTCAAAGGTGAGATAAACAAGCAGAACACCAGGTTTTAAAGTTCTATGTTGTAGATGAGGAAAGTAATCATTATAGTTCATAGTTTCTGTAACCCTGGAGACCAAACACCTGCTTATCAATGATCATCAATCAACCATCAATAGTATTGATGGTATCATTTTGCTTTATGATTGAAATCCAGCCCCGACAAGCAAAGTCCCAGCCGGGTTGTAATGAAGCACAGATAGATTTGACATGATATGTTAGGTGTGGCACATCAACTTGGATCAGTAATATTGATTACTATTTTATGTGATTAATTTAACATTGATTCAATATTAAAAAAACCACATACATCTAAACACTACAAACCCTATTTTATGTCAATTAAATTGAAGAATGAAACCTGTTGTATATCCATCCATCCATCCATCCATCATGTTCCGCTTTATCTGGGGTCGGGTCGCGGGGGCAGTAGCCTAAGCAGAGAGACCCAGACTTCCCTCTCCCCGGCTACTTGGGCCAGCTCCTCTGGAGGAATCCCGAGGTGTTCCCAGGCCAGCTGGGAGACATAATCCCTCCAGCGAGTCCTGGGTCTTCCCCTGGGTCTCCTCCCGGTGGGACGTCCCCAGAACACCTCACCAGGGAGGTGTCCAGGAGGCATCCTGACCAGATGCCCGAGCCACCTCAACTGGCTCCTCTCGATGTGGAGGAGCAGCGGCTCTACTCTGAGCCCCCTCCGGATGACCGAGCTTCTCACCCTATCTCGAAGGGAGAACCCAGCCACCCTACGGAGGAAACTCATTTCAGCCGCCTGTATCCGTGATCTCGTTCTTTCGGTCACCACCCAGAGTTCATGACCATAGATGAGGGTAGGAAATTTCAGACTTAATAAATAAAATGTACTTCATTTTTTTAAATTCTTGGTTGCTAGGATATTAGATGACTGCACACTTCTATCCAACAGAATGTAAACGTGATGCGTGCTATTCTTATATTTTAATGGGATGGCACATCTCTGCCTTTCTCTGTTGAGGAAAGTAGTTGGCTTTCTTAGGATCAAGCCTCCTGAGCTTGACAGTATTCTGACAAAGACTTAGATATTCATACGAAGATATTTATGTCAATATTCTTGGTAACACAATCAGTCTTTATATAATCTTACTCTTTAGGACAACTTATACTGATTAATTTATTGTGCCGTGCGTAGACCACCACAGCGACATCTGGTGTGGCTGGGCCCCACTGGCCCCAAATGCAGAGACACCACAAATCTCAGCTGTAAAATATTCTGTAAATTATGACCAAAACGAAATCTGTAAAGCCTGGGAGACATTGTCGGAGATAGATTGTTTGTTTTCTGCCTCATCAAAACTTGGCCATGTTGGTTTCACTTTCCTAAGCCCTTGATACCATCATCACGACTGAACTCCCGCCCCAAAGCACAATGCTGACAAACGATTGGCCCAGTCAAATATGTGTCGGACGGTTTAGATTGGAGCAGTCCAAGATGGAAAACTCCAAACCTCATGAGACTCCATCTTGGAGAGCAAGGTTTTCTCTTTGACCTCTCTATCTATCTTTTTAACTCAAGGTTTAATGTATTAAGAGTTTATTTAAAGCATTTCTGGAGGAGGAGACAAAAATCAAACATTATTTCGCTACCAGACGTTCAAGTAGATATAAATTTAATATTGTTTATAATACCTGCAGAAATATGTAGTTCTGTTGTGCATCTGTTGGTTGTTTTGAAGATAACCAATCACTGTATAATAAAAACCTGAACTGACCGAAAACCTGAAATGTTCTCATTAGATATTAAGATCTTTTTATAACTATCAGAAATCTGAGCATGATTTATAAAAGTCTTAGGACTATAGTTGCCTATAAAGAGCTTCAATGACCCAAAATGCTCTGCTGGGTTAGAACCACATGTACCAAAACAGAGAATTTCAACCTGAACTCTTGTGTGAGGAACTAAGTTAAGAATAGGCATTTCAAGCACATGTTTGGGGGTGCAGTGCTTTCTTAAAATGTAATATATAATGTAACATAAAAAAATGACCTAAACTCCTATTGGTCTATCAGTCCTCTATGAAACAAAGAAACACAGAGCTTGACCAAATGAATTTCAAAGGCTAGACTGAGCCAGCAGTGGAGAAGATTTGGAAACAAAGGACAATTAGCCTTAGTTTTAGCAGACAAGGAAGCAACTAGGGCTTCAGCTATCGATTCTTTTTGTAATCGATTAATCTAACCCTTTATTCATTCGATTAATCGATTAATTGGATAATTTTTTATGTTTTTAAATAACCCAAACATTTGGCTCCAAAACTAAACCCATTTACAGTATTTATTTATTTGACAAAATAACAGTCAACAGCAATAATGTAAGTTAATAAAAGATAAATCAAAATACAAAGAAAAAATTAACAATCAACACTAACAATTACTAACGTAAGAGACGGGCAGCATTCAAAAAGAAAGACAATAAAAGTGGTTCAAATAATTTCAAATATTACATGTAACATTGAATCATATCTAACAAAATTATCTAATCTAAGCATCCATCTTAATGACATTATCTGAACTTCATAACAGCATCCCATACAAAAATCCCGCTAGGGCGTAAGATAAGCAACCTCCCAACTATGGTCGTGTTGTCCTTGCGCACGACAGGCGGGCAAAAGTATGAGACGGCCCCTAGCCCCAAGGTGGCACTCCTGTTTGGTTCCTCATTAGTCAGGATGCATAAACGTAACTGCAAAACAAAGAAAAGGGGCACAATGTTAGGCAGTATCAATCCAGTACACAACGAAAATCAAAACAATTCTAAATATAAATTGAAACATGTACTCTTCCCTTAAATGAGTCAGGCATCCACAGCGTGAACCTCAAAATCAAGATCAGTCACTCTTTGCTCAGCACCACAGTGACCCTTTAAGAGGTTATACAAAAGAACAAATCAGTAGTAATCAACCATAATATAAAACAAACAGGGGAAAATATTGTATTCAATAATGATTCTAATGATTAGACATGTTAAAAACCAAGACAAAAAAAATAAAAATCTGTCATCCCCCTTTTTCATTCTTAACTAACAACTAAGTATGAAAAACTAAAGAACAAAACAAATATCAAAACTTAACTGATTAAGGACTAAAACTAAAAAAAACATTACTGTAAATGAAATTGATTTGAATAAATGAAATGGAATAATAAATTAATAATACAAATTTAAAATGTAACTGAAAAATGAATAAATGATAAAAATGAAAAATCAAATCAAACCCCTCTTTTCTCTGTCATCTCTGGGATGAGACCGCTAAACCTCCTTAGAAAAATACAATACATCAGTCACAGGGAAAAAACATCAGACAACCTAATTCACAAAGTGATTTAAAGGAAGTCGTCATACACCTGTAAACTAATTAATTATATAACTCTAGGTCATTCAGCAAGTCCATACCTGTTTCATCTTTAAACAGTTCTTCTTTCCCATCTCCATCTCGTCGAATCGAGTCTGCATCAGGTCCCTGGGTGCCCGTCCGATCAGTTAAGGATTTTGCCATCATTTGATGTGTAAAAGCTTTTTCAAATACTCTAACTGCCAGCCCTCTGACACAAGGAATGATACAACACCCAAAAACTGTAAAAACTGCTAAGGCAGTAACCACGCTCCCAAAAATAGAAATAGCTAGAGATTTCCATTTACCAAAAACAGAATCTAACCAACGAGTCAAATCAGTGTTAACTCCAGCATTTTTAGCAAGGTTCTCTTTCATGACTCTCAGGCCTTCCAAGGCTCTGGTAATACTACCATTAGAGTCTGTGTTCCCTGGGATGTAAGTACATTTTCCTCCCAACATAGCACAAACTCCTCCATGCGCTGCAGCCAACATGTCAATAGCCATCCGGTTCTCCCATGCTACGAGGGAAGTGGCATGTAGCTGCTCAGCCACGCCTTGGAGAGCATCGTGTGTGTAGTTGACAAATCTCTGCTGGTTGTAAAACAGATAAAAATTGACTCAAATCCTGCTGCAATCTGATTTCTAGCTTTAAACTGATCTGGAACCCCACGCGGCACTCCAATTGCATTGATGTAAACATGCTCATCAAAGCTACCTGGAACTGTCACCGTTCTCCTAGACATGTGATGCTGGAAAGCTCCATCCTTTCTGAATGGATCAACTGCAATAGAAACATCATAAGCTAACATCACATGAGCACACATACCTTTCCAGTTCCGGGGCAGTTTGGATCTCAGCTTGCCGTCACCACACACCCAGTAAACGTCTGGGCCTGCCTGTTCCTGATTTAAAATCCACCTACGCAGGTGAATTCTAGAAGAGCAAGTCCAGTAATCAAGTTTTGTATCATCCACAAGCTTGTCAGACTTCCAACACTCAGAAAAAGAATCCTCTTTATCATTAAGATGAAATATTTTTGAACACTTTCCTGAAAACTCACCCATGTCAGCTTGTTTTCCTGACCTTGTCACATTAAAACAAACATAAGACGCATCTGGTGCTGGTTGTAAGAGGTCAATTAACCCAGGCGCCTCAACAGATTTTTCCAAACTGCAATGCGCAGCCCAGCTCTTATCAGCACCCGCTGCTGTTACAGCTAAAATACAATGAGAGGCACAAACACTGCACTTTCTACCTTTCAGGGTGAAATTAATTCTGGGAGCTTGTACGGTATCCCACTGATCAGGAAAACTACCTGGGGTCTCACAGTAACTTGCACATTGATCTAACAGCTCCTCGAATGGTATAGGAACATAATACTTGGGGACTGCTGTTCCCATGCAGACAACACAAGGCTTATTAGTAACTGATCTGGCAGAATAATTAGCAAACTGGTACCACAAATTTCCTCGAACCCAGTTCTCTTGTAAGACATTACGTATGACCGATCTCAAATGAAGTCCAGCCCAGACGGTCTCCTGGTCCTGATGCAGAGTCCAAACGACGCCTCCTAACAAGAAACAAAACACCCACAATATGAATGTCTCAGTCTTTTTTGCTCCGGATCCCCAGAGCTTCGAAGAATGTGTCGTCTTCTCCATTACTTCGCTTGTGATGATTAGATGTATGTTAAAAAGTCAAGTCACAGTTATAAAAGTCAAGTATCTGACAAAGTGTCTACTTCTCTCAGTTTTTCTGCTTCAGCAGACAGAATCGGTCCTGTCACTCTCTTGCAATGACTGGCGTGCACCCAAGTCGCTCTCTCAGCGATTTTCACAGCAGTGTAGGTAACAAGCAACACTTCAAACGGCCCTTGCCATCGTCTTTGCTTCCAGTGTCGTCTCCTCAGCTCTTTAATCAGAACCCAGTCTCCAGGTCTGATTGGATGAAGTGGTCCAGCAGCTGCTTTAGGCAGGGCGTCCTTCACCTGCTGGTGCACCTGTGCAAGAGTCTTAGAGAGATTTTGACAGTAAGAAATCATAGCATCCTCACAGAGGTCTGTGGAGAGATGCGGCTTTGCACGTGGGTTTAACCCCACTGCAGGAGGTCTGCCAAAAAGAACCTCAAAAGGACTCAGGTTGTTTCTGGCTCTTTTCTCATCCTCATGTAAAACAAAGCCAAAGGTAAAGCTTTGACCCAAGACAGTCCTGTTTCCTCACAACACTTAAAAAGCTTAGCTTTCAAAGTGCCGTTTTCTCGTTCCACCGCCCCGCCCGACTGCGGGTGATATGCACAATGTGTGGATAATTTCACACCCAAAAACTCACCAATCTCTTCAAGAGCCTTGCCCACAAAATGTCTGCCATTGTCACTTGTAATCCTGTCCGGAATTCCCCATCTTGGAAAAACGTCTCCCGGCAAAGCTTTCACCACCGCAGCAGTGTCAGCATGTTTTGTGGGGAACGCTTCTGTACATTTGGAAAACATGTCAACAATCACCAAACAATATTTTTTACCTTCAGCAGGTTCAAGTTCGATGAAGTCCATCATGAGATGTACAAACGGTCTCCGCGGAGCCGGATGACCAGCAGGTTGAGACACTGCTCGACCTGCATTATGAACAGCACAAACCATGCAAGAATGACAATATCTCTCAGCAAAAGATGTGAAACCTTTTGTGAACCAATGTGTAGCAACAAGATCAAGCATTCCAGTTTTGGAACAGTGATCCAGCCCATGACTGAGTTTTGCAAAAACTGGGAAAAAATGGTTAGGCAAACATGGCTTCTTTTCTACAGAAACCCACACACCTTCATCTTTGACACAACCTGCTTTTGTCCAAGCTTTTACCTCAGAAGAAGTGGCAAAACTCTGCATAGCTGTAAGGTCAGACATGTCAAGTGGCTCTTCTGCCTGCTCAATAGCAGCACAGGTAGTCGTCATTGGCTGAACCGCGGCAGCTTTGGCGGCAGCATCTGCTCTGGCATTCCCAAGAGAAACAGTATCCCTGGACGCCGTGTGTGCAGCACATTTCACTACTGCAATTTTGGATGGCTTCAAAATGGCATCAAGAAGGTCAGCAACCTGTGATGCATTTAGAATTGGCTTACCATCAGACTTCAAGAACCTTCTGTGTCTCCACAGAGCTCCAAAATGGTGGACCACGCCCACCGCATAGCTGCTATCACTGTATATGGTAACTGCTTTATCTTTAGCCAGCTCACAGGCCTTCGTCAACGCAACCAACTCTGCCGTCTGGGCGGAG